>JANIJH010000008.1:55546000-55558357 GCA_024520975.1 Erythroxylum areolatum | reverse complement strand
TTGAGTATGCTAGTTGGTGTTCAACTTTCATATGAATCATTCTTGAGAACATACGTAAATTTTTGATTTCATAAGTAATTGAAAATATAATTATTCATTCTATATACGTATGGCATGATATTGACATACATTTATACTTTTTCTTTCTTCTTGTAGAATCTTAGAGTTTCAATTATGGTAAATGCATCAAAGAATATTGCTACTAAAATCAATAAGGGTACGAAATTAAATGGTAACAGTTATGAAATTTGGAACATAAAAAATCCAATATGTGCAGTAGGAGTAAAAGGTTTTTAAACCATTAAATATAACCATGGATATTTTTTAAACAAGCAATACAACCCTCGAAAAGGACAATGATGCTTATGAAATATCGAGGAAGAATAATTCATTGGCTCACAATATGTTGTTGAGCATTGTGGAAATAATGTATGAGTTCCAAAAATATGAAATTGCTAAGGACATATAATCCAATTTAGCTGCACATTTTGGAAGTACCTTAGTGACCAAAATAAGGTCACTCACTATCAAGTTTCAAAATTATAAAAAGCATATGAATCACATAATGCAAAAGCATTTGAGGTACGTGTCAAACATAATAAGTGTGTTATGGAACATTGGTCATGAGTTATCAAATGAGAAATAAGTGTAACTTGTGATATGTTCACTATCGTGGAGTTGGGAACATTTGAAGATACATTTTAACTCATAATGAGATAATGGAATATACTATAAGGCATCTTGTACTAGAAGAAGAATGTCTTAAAGCCCCTGAGATATCATTTAAGGTATATGTGGTTGGTTTTAACTCATATGGAGCTATAATCAAGAAATGTAAGCATTATGGTAAGCTTAAATAGAGAAAGGGTAAGAAAAATATCCATTATTCTCAAGACTCAAAGAAAATGAAGTGGAACTAACACAAAAAAGAATGACAAAAAGTTTTGGTCTTTTTTGTGATTGCCCTCCCCTGTGTGCATTACGTGCTTGCAAGAGCTTTTAGTTTCTTTGCTAAACTGTTTGTATATGGCTTGCATCCTATAAAGTCTTGTCAAGCTACTTGTAAAGTTTAGCAACTCTTTTGGCCCATTTATATAGTGATGAACTTTTATGGTCGATTCAGGCAAGTGAAAACTTTTAAGCAAGACATCGAATCGCTATTATTTAAATGCCTAGAATTGACTTTTCTTGATTCTTGTTCATATGGACATAGGGCTTCAAATTTTTTGTGATTGTGTGATCTAGAAGAGTCGAGATTGAGAGTTGTGGTTATTCTGGATATGTTGTTTGTGATTCATGTTATCTTTGTCGTGGTCATTGTTATCGTTACATATGGTGTATTGCCAAGAACGTTGGGGTGGGGTGGTTGGGATCCTATGAAGCTTTACGTACGAATGCAGCTGCTGATTCTAATCACATTCAAATGTAATTAACATAAAAATACAACGAATGACATAAACCACAAATGTTGACTTAGATAATAAGTCAAAAGGAAATTGGTTTAAAGCAATCGAATGACCATTATGTATGTCTTAAATTACTAGGCAAGAGTTTAGAAAAGATGAGTTTAAGAGTAGATCAATGAACTCAAGTCAAACATTAATTATGTTTAAACCAAAATATTTAGAATATTATTACTTTCCTAAAAATCTTTTTAACTTTCCAAAAAAATACATGAACAATATTGCAATAATGAAAGAAATATGCTCCAAAAGGGAGTTAGTACTAAAGCACATGAATCTTATGATGTATATACAAATGACAATAAAACGTGATTAGTGTAACTCAAAAGATTTCAACTTATATTGCATGAGAACCTAAAGGTCAAATGAGTCTTATTACATATGTTTGTGGCTCTTGTGTAAATTTTAGAGATTAAATCTAAAGTTTGCTACTTTAGAAGGTCACCAAAAGATCATGTTTGATATAATTTTGTGGAACAATTCTAAGAAAGCAAATTAAATTCAATTCAAGAGAATTTAGAGTAGAAGAAGGTCATTTTATTTAGCAACTCGCATAGAAATAAAAAAATATATGTATTCAACTGTGGCTACCAACTCTTAGTAAGAAAATTAAATATATTTATGATGTGAAGAAGTAAATGAGATTAAAATGCGAGATAGAACTTAAGGTATAGTATGTAAATCTACTCTCGATTCATTAGTCGAGAAGTCATATATTCCTAATAGATATATGATAATAAGCTCTCGTTGTATACAAATTGCATGGGTTATTGAATAAGTATGAGAAATTGCATAATTCTAATTGACTAAACTTGTTATATTTGAGTAAAAGATGACAAAAATAAGACACAAGTACACAACTGATGGATTTGAGCTTTAATCGTTAAAGAGTAATTGACAATTTGAAGTTTCCTATATGAGAGATTAATTCTAATTCAAATATTTAATGATCATTGATTATTTTTTTAAAAAAAAATATTCTCACCAATGTTCTTTAATTAGTAAATAATCATGTTCAAATAAATTGTGGTGTTGGGTGATGGGTCATGTGCATTCTATCTAGTGCAAATATTTGAGTATATTTCATATGTATTTTCTTTCTGAATGAAAGAACAGAACTATTATTATAATAATAATTATTATTATTATTATAGAATTATTGTTAAAACCAAGTGTAAAAGGACAGGCGCACATGAAGGTGAAACCAAATTTCAACTCTGAAAGTCAAAAATCCCAAGTCATCCACTACATTCCAACTAGAAAATGGCAGGAGACTTTCAGAGCCCTCTTTTTAATCAGAACAACATAGCAAAAGTGGCGCTTAGGAAATCTATGCCAAAGGGGTTGCTCTTGTCAGGAAATCAATTTTCAAAACTTTGAAAAGCTGAATCCGATTAACCCACAACCGTCTGTTAGCTTTTGTTGGCTCACTCGAGAGCCTAGAGGGAGGAAACCGTAGTTTTTGATGTGTTGTTTTGCTGTTGGAAGCTTCTTCAACGGCAGGGATGCTTTCTATACACAATGAGGGGAGAGACCATAAGACCTTGACGTCAATCTTGTTTTTTAAATTTTATACGCCTTCCAATCCAACCGAGGTTAGGGTTAAGTAGCAGGAGTAGTAGTCGTCTCGGTGCAGGCAAAGGTTTGGGCCTCTTTACATGTCGTTTTAATCCAGACGTAGGAATGTTGACAAAGTTTATGGATATTATAATAAGTCTGTATTTTGATAGGTTTAGACATTGGAAAGGTGGCAGAGCAAGAAACATGGAAAAGGTGACAAACTTTCCTTTGTCCTTTACTCCGAATTCCACATTTCAAAAAACACTCAATTTCCCACTCTCTCTCTTTTGAGTTTTGCCTTTTGTAATTGTCTACTTACTACAGATCTGCAGTGTTCTTCCAAGGCGCACCTTTCAAATCATAGTTTTCTATCTTTCCTCTTTTCCGGTGAGTTGAAATATAGAAGTAAGTAACAGATATATAATTGGAGATTGTAATGAATGTTTAACTTAAGCTCAGTCTGTAATTGGTATACACTATAACTGGAAAATAAATTGGATCTTTGGTGCCCTTTTCTCTTGGTCTTCCGTCATATAAGTAACAACCCGATGACATACAAGTGGAATGTTCCATATGAAGTTGATATAAGTAGGCAAGACTTTAAGTAACTAAGTTAAGCAGCAGGGAAAAAGTATAGGAACTATCTTCCATTTCAATTTTTAAAGCACATACGTCCTTTTCAATTTCAAGCATATTCTCAAAGTGGTTACCCTAACAAAACAGAAGAAGTAGACAGCACAAGAAAGGCCAAGACGACCCTGAATTGGATATTTGGACATAATCAAAAAACCACACTTTGTGTTAATATAAAGATCAAAATTTGTTACGGTGTGATTCGCGTCCCAAAAGTACCGAGTTTTATTTGTTAAGTATGTAATTTGAATTTCAAATGCCTTACCAACTACCAAATTAAGTATGGGCCACCGACACGTATATCGCGTATCTGTCGTTTCAGTTGGCATTTAGTCGTTTAGTGGATAGCTGCATGGAATTGAAGGGCTTTTACCTGCAGGTAGTTCACTGATGCAACACAATCCTACAACAGAATGTTTTGACTCCGTCCATCTTTCCCCTATTGCTACTTCAAAGTTCAAACAGAATAACATTTATTTTTTATATGTCAAAAAGGCATCAAACTGAGTAAGAATGTAAGATGAGCTGCAGCTTTCTGTAATTCAACTATGCTACCAAATTAAAGATTTAACGGTTAAGTTTTAAAACTTTGTTACTAAAAACCCTAATTATTACCGTGAGAAATAAATCCTAGGACGTAAGTGAGTTGATAAAGGATTCTCCTGATTTAAGTAAGGTTACAAACTCGAATCTCTTTTATGTATACAGCCGTTTAAAACAGAGTTTTGCCCTATACAAAGAACTTATCTGGTTCGAATAGAGATTAGTTTGAGTGTGGATAATTTAAAAGTATTTTTTCATAATTGAGACCCACTAAAATATTTCGTGGAAAAAAAAAAGTAATAGTTAATTAATTAATTATTTGATTGAAAGTCATCTCCTAAATCCGTTGATTTCTAGTAATGAAGACAAAGGCAGAAGACGAAAGCATACCCTTTTTTCTTTCTCTTTTTGTTTTTATTTATAAATATACAAGTGGAAAGTGTTTATATATATTCTTAGTTTCTCTTTCTCCTTCTCAAGTGCTTTATACGCTCTTCCTAAATATCACAATCTCTCTCCTCTTAAAGACAATTCCACCTTCTGCAAGATCCTCCATCACCTATATCTACCTGTCTAATGGATCAAAATCGGTTCAAAATGCGAATCTCTCGCATGTTTCGTAGTTCTTTCGGGTCATGTCGAACGAGAAATTTATCGGACGTGATCGAAAAGGCTGTCTTTATCCCTCAAAGCACCCCAAGTCCAACCCAAAGCCAACGATTTCAGACGATGATGGAGACTTTGCCCTCCAAAGCTCGTCCTTTTCCTTCTATTTGCAGACCAAACTGCCCTAAAACAACCACCCAAGTCATTAGCAGCTCTATTGTCTCAAGGCCAAAACTATCGGGTCTATATCCTTCTGTGTTTAAACCGGGCAATAAAAAGGGACACGCATGCCCTCCTGTTTCTCCTATGGCTCCCTTTAACCCGTTCTATGAAGGTTATAGCTTAAAAGAAGCAAGGAAGTTTTCCATCAGACGCAAAGAGAGGAAAACGAATAAGAAGAAGAAGAATAGGAACAAGAACAACAAGAGTTCTTACATGAGATCAGACAGGAATCTCCTTAGCTCTTCTTCTCATGATAGCAAATATTTTGGAAACAACTACTGGTTTAGCAGTGAAGGCGACGCGGATCCAAGAGAAGACGAGTCAGATGCTTTCTTTTCATCGAGAAGTCTCTCCTCGGACTCATCTATATCTCATCGATGCCGTTCTAGCAGAAAGCAGAACAGTAGTTCTCGGCGGAGACGAGCTGCCTCTTCTAAGAGTAGTTCAGGAAAAATGGCGGCCGTGCCATTAGATGGCAAAGTCAAGGGCAGCTTTGCGGTGGTAAAGAGGTCGAGCGACCCGTACAACGATTTCAGGACATCAATGTTGGAGATGATTGTTGAGAAACAGATATTTGCATCCAAGGATCTCGAGCATCTCTTGCAGTGCTTCTTGTCTTTGAACTCATATCATCATCATAAGATTATCGTTGAGGTTTTTACCGATATTTTGGAGACATTGTTCTCTAACTTTTCTTAGTGGAAGATGAGGAACAAAAAAAAAAAAAAAAAAACTGGTTTTAGGTTTATTATGTTATTGTCTAGTTCTATAATCTGTAGTTTTAGATGAAATCTAACCTTTGATTCAATTAATGGATTATGCCCACTTTTTCTGTGATTGTCTGTTCTTCAATTATTGTTTTTAAAATAAATTCAGACCCGTACGTGCTTATGAGGATGTAAAGAATTAATAACACGGCTCACCTTGGTTAAATTCGAATATAATCTTTCATACCTTTGAAGGATGAACAAAGTACATCATATCGGATAAATGTAAGACTCGTTTGAATTTCATACGCATTAATATTACACCTATTCAAGTTACCTGAGTTGTAATTAGAACGATGAAAGTTAACATTGCTTTATGTTTTTGTGTGATTGTGAAGGCTGATGTGAATAATATTGGCTCTTAGCCTGTCCTTAGATTGTCAGAGAACTGTGGTTGAGATGATGGGTGAAAGCAGGATTCGGCAGTATACCTAGTCCGAACAACTTTTCTTTTGCTGCTTTTATCAAAAACCATTGACGAGGCGAAACCTAAAGTTGACAAACCTACGGCTTTTGAAAGACTTTTTAGCCTGAAACTCGATAAACAGGCTCAGGTTTGAAAGCACAACACAGACAGAAAAGCAAAAAAGAAACATGGAAGATAGGCAATTAAATATACATATAACAGGAAAAGTTGCCTCAATTGCTTGTGACGTTCAACTTTTGGCTGTTTCTTGCACCAAAAGAATACAAATATTAAACAACTGGTTGGCCAAAACAAAATGTTTCGTCATTTAGTTTGAAATAAATCACGGCCCCATCTTCGTTTCAGATTGTACATACATAATTCTCCTCTAACTTTGATACGAATCGAAATCCTTCGTTTTAAACAAAAAAGGCGGTCGATGTGCCTTGTACTTCTCATCTTCTGGCGATTGTTCGACTAATAAGAAATAAACGTTTATATAATTCCCCTCTAACGATCTATACTTTAATTGTTGTAATCAATTTTTGTTGGTCAACTTAAAATCCAAAAGGTCCATCCAATCTAAACTTAATATCAATTACATGATCACAATCTCATCGCTTATACGTGATGTGATTGCTTAACATTAGGTTAACTTCTACATAATTTAACACTGCAGGTATATGCATATCTAGTATCACGTAGTTTTGTACGCAAAGAGAACATTTTTGCGTGTATCAATCAAAGACTTTGATTAAATAATTAATTTCATTAATCAAACTTGTAATTTAATATGCATATATATAAATATGGAAGGAGGTACAAGCACAAGCAAAACACTAAAGAAAATGAAAATGCGAAATGACACTTGAATATGGAACCACATGATTCCTGCACACATTTCTGGTAATTAGATATTGTTAATCTGCCTTTGGCACGTAAGAAGGACAAAAAAAGTGATGGAGATTTAGGTACATGTATTTTTATTGCATTGCATTATTAACCAAATCAGATAAATTAATGCAATTAATATGTTCTCATTAGCTATGCAAAGACAAACGACCGCACCCTACCAGCCTAACAGTAACATGTATAAAAGCTTTGTTTCTGTAGTTTAGCGTCCACTTCTCTATGCAATTTGAGCGATCCATTTTTGTTTTTTTCTCTCCAAACTTGGAACATAGCTTGCTTGTCCCCGTTCAAAACATGAAGGGCGTACGACTAAAGGAAGAACATATAGAAAGGCTCGTATACGGAATAAGTTAATTATATATATATATATAACTTTAAGATTCTTGCCATCTGGAAAAGAGTTAAGAGGGTTTTGTTAATAGACGAATGCGTGAGCTAACGAGTTTGTGGTACAGGAAATTGAAAACCCTTTTCTCTATTAACATTCAATGGTATAAGGAAAAGAACAGCACCAGCAATATGACAAAAACCAAAATGAATCTTAAATTAGACCAGCAACCCATATGTATAGAGAATTTGGCGCACAATGATTGGAAAATGATTCGTGATGCAGCAATGGAACATGTGGGTTGGTAGGACTATTTATGGCTAAGAAAGGGAAAGAAGCTTTACTCAAAAAGGTACCTGTAAGGCTAATCTGTCGACACTCGATAGTTTTACTAAAAATATTGACACGTCCACTTCAAGCAATGGATCGATGGAGGCTGGCTATTGAAGAAATCGAAATCTGGGAGCGAAGAAGACACAACGGAATGAGAAAATTTTGGATGGGGACCTCAGACCTGCTAAGGTGTTGGTAGAGAGAATGTGAGCCAACAGCTCGCAGCTTGTGGGAAAATGTGCATTGGGGGTTGGCTTTCCTTTTGCTGCTAGTATCCATGCTTGATAGCTATGTTTCCTTGTGGCTACAGAGAAGCAGAAAGGCTCTGGCAGTGGCAATTGAAGTTTCTTGTTTTCTTTTTCTTTTTTCTCTTCTTATGTGCTGCATGTGCATGTGGGTAGAAATGATCTAGTAATGCGTTTTGAATTGAAGATAAATTCTGATATGAAATTGACAAACGGGAAGCAAAAATAAAGAATGTCTGACTTATGACAGAGGTTATTGATGTAGTATATGTTAGCTGTGCGATTTGTCGAGGTAGCAATTCTCATAAATGGTGGCATTTTTTGGGTTCTTGAGCCCCAGTTATTTCCTCCTCTCTGACTCACTTGCAATGTGGACCAATTCTAGTACGCAGAGCCTCACGAACACTCCTTTTGTGGACCAATTCTGGTACGCAGAGCCTCACGAACACTCTTTTTTAAAAGACCAGCAGATGGGACTAAATGCGCGGGCATAATTTAAATAAATATAATGTCCAGTTAATTCTAAATTAAGGAGTATCTATAAATATGTTATATTATCTAAGGCTAATGTATAAATAAATATTATATAATTTAAAATTTTGTGGGAAAAAATAGAATTGGGTGATTATGGATAAAATTTTGTGAAAGAGGTAAAAGAATAAAAGTTAATACATTTAGAAGGAATGAATAAAATAAGTAAGTTAAAATTAAAAATAACAAAATTTGGAAATATATAGTAAGGAAGGAATTGAAAAGTTTAAAATTTATGAACGTGGATAAAAGTTTTAGGGAGAAAATAAGTTGAAATATAAGAGATAGAATATTTAAAATGAATGAATAAAAAATTAGGAATAAAAAATAAAATAAAATTTGGAAAGTTAGTAGACACACCCGTGACTAGAAAATTTAAAATTAATTACTAATTAAAATAGAAAGGTCACATTGGTGTGAGTTATTAACTCACACATGTGACTAATATTGAAATCGCTAATTCAATTGAGCTGCACAAGCAGATATCACACTCATTGTAGCTTCTTCTTCAACCTTAAATTTGTTCTCTGGTGATTCCCACGACTTCCTCTCGTCTGCCACCACCTTCTTTCGTGGCCTCAGTTTCTCCAGTATCTACTCTAACACATCGTTTACCATCAATTGTCGGTGACATACTAGCTAACTTTTCTTAAAACTAACTTTTTGTTTGTTTGTCACATTTGTATAGAGATTGTTTTCAATTAGATAAGGTATAATATGGGTTTATGAGGGGGGAGTTTTTTTTTCTTTAACCGTCTTCTTTGTTGTAATCCTTTACTTTATAATTATTTATTAAAGCGTCCATATTTAAGTTGAAATTGAAATTAAATTATAATTTTGAATTGATTGATTTGAATTAATTTTTTATGATTAGTTAACTTTAAAAATTGTTGCTTCGTGCATCTTGGGTTAGATTTTTTAAGAGCATGCAAAGTATAACTCCATTCTATAGGTCTCGAATAAGTGATTAGGTATATGTTATAATGTGGGTAGGGCTAACTTTTGTTGATACTTAAATATGGTTTATCAAAAAGTTAAAAAGTATATAGAAATTGTGTATATTGTTAAAAATAAATAATTTTAAATAAATGGAATTTTCAATTGTGGTTTTCTTAATACCATTAGAATTGTGCCATTTGTTTATTAGAAAATAATCCCAATGTTTGTTCTTCGTATGACCATATTTAGACTCATATTATCATAAGATATCATGTTTTCCATTTTTTTAACTCTCCAAACCTAATCAAGTAATAAAGTGTTTTGCTTGGTCTAAAATTTATCAAATTATTTTTGTTCTTGATTGCTACTCAGGTGTTGCCTCGTGTGAGATTGTCGACATCTTCGCCTTCTCAACTTGATGATATGCCTATTTTAGGTTATCCTTGTCTTCAATCTGACACACTTGTGAGAGCTAGTTAAGGTATGCAACTTTAAAAGATCATCCGATTATGTCAAACAGATTTATCAATCATGGAGCTATTATTGAATTAGGAATAGCAGACTGCATTAATAAAATGTTGCATAACATAGGATAGGAAAAATTTGTTGAATTTAAAAAAATTCATACGTTGAATTAACTTTAGAATTTTTGACTACCTTATAAGTGATCTTGAACCAAGATGGCATCGTGATTAATATGACATCTAGATTAATGAATATGCTATATGTCATTACTTTAGATGTACTGAATATTATATCTGGATTTTCACATAGTGATTTATATGGTTACCATGATGAATTCATGCCTACTGAATTTTGGAATGAAATTATTAATTAAAAAATATATTTATCCAAGTAAGTCTAAATCGTCTGCTTTAGTGTACCCTAGCCTTCGTTATCTTCATAGGTTTTTAACTTTTACGATATTTGGTCGAGGAGATAGTCAAAATGCAGTCTCTAAAGCATAATTGTTTGTGCTGTGGTGTATCATGTATGATAAACACTTTAATGATGGTATGTGGTTAAGTATACATCTAATGGATGTGGCTAAAGTTATAGTTAAGAAAATAGTAGTTGGAGCATTAGTGACTCAGATTGTAGAGCATCTTGGTTTACTAACTTAGAGAACAGTTATGTAGTTAATTAGGGAACTCTAGTTTAGACTTGCAGTCGTTGGTGTCTATTAAGATTGTTAAGCGATATGGTGATCATTATGTTCTTTTTAATTATTACACAGTAGAAGCTTTAAGTAGTAATCATAGGTGGGTTAAAGTAGGTGAAGGTACACAAGGGGATGACATTTTGCCACTTGAAGCTACGTGTTGGAACATTGCACCTAATTCTGTTGATTATCAATCATTGCTCAATCAATAAATTTTATTTGAACTGTGAACGAATGATAGATTCCACAAGATTAAGGCTAACATAACAGAGATAAGGAATTTCTTAGTGAATTTAAATCCTCGTTCGAGACAACGTCCACCTTTATCTTAGTATTGTATTTCTATCTTTTTCTTTTTATTATTTTGATCGTTTGTCATTAAATTGTTTTAGTTTTATTGTTTGTCTTGATTAATGGTGTTTGCATCTTATATCCTTTTAGTAGTTTCTTATGATGTTGACATTGTATATTTGTACATTACGTGTTTGTTTTCTTGTTTAATAGTTAAAAATATTCGGTTATTAAATGAACTCGACGGGGATTATAAATGTATAATATGAGTGAATTAATATACTTGCATGCATAAAATGGTTGTCTTAGATTTCAATTGAAAGGGTATTAGCTTGTTGATAAATTAATTCGACCTTCTTTTGGTAAGAATTTGAGCTTTTTTTAGATATTATATACCAGTTAAAATTATTCATTGCTGAGAGTATTCTTTCATGGTTAAGTAAATCTAGAACTTGCTTGTAAATACTAGTCGAGATTACATAATCTCATGCAAACATTGAAGTGATGAAGGCATTTAGGATTTATCTTGACAGTTTAAAAAGCTACCATGATATTATCCTTAGTGAGCCCCCTTAAGCCTAGATGAAACCTTTTTTTGGTTAAAACTTTAAACATGAGCCTTGGCTTTGATTGTTTATATATTTTGATTACATTAGCTGTAAGGGTAAGTTGAGCATTTAAAAGGTATAATTAGTTGCATGGAAAGTATAACATATAGTCAGGTTATAAGTTAAGGGAGGGTTGGATTGTAATAATTTGCATTTGTTGTTTACATTTTTTTCCCCTTTTTGAATTTATGTTGTTGTATATTGGGGAAAAAAAACAAATCATGGAAAAAACAAAATGAAAAGAAAGGGGAGAGCTCGATAAAGGAAGAACTCGATACAAAAAAGTCTTCCTTGTTTCACCGGGACCATCAATAAAAAAACTTCCACCACTTGAAGTCAAAACTGAATGCATAATCAAATAAAATATGTATTTCTGCTCATTATTCAACCTTGAATGTAATAATAAGTCTGTTGAGTCAGAATGACTTTACATATATATGATTTTGATGAATAACAAAGAAGAAGTAAAAAGCAGACGGACAAATAAAAAAAGCAGACGCAGAGTGAATAACAGACGCAGAAGAGAAAACAGACGCAGAAGAAAAAGCAGACATAGAAGAGAAAACAGAAGAAGAAGAAAAAGCAGACGCAGAAGAGAAAACAGACGCAGAAGAAAAAAACAGACGCAGAAAAGAAAACAGATGCAGAAGAGAAAACAGACGCAGAATAAAACACAGACGCAGAAAAAGCAGACGCAGAAGAAAAAGCAGACAAAGAAAGAAAAGTAGACCCAAGAGTCAGTTCGAGTTAGTTACAGAACTCAACTGATTAACCGTTTCTTTCAAGATTCAAGAAGCAAGATTCAAGA
>JANIJH010000008.1:55514306-55528942 GCA_024520975.1 Erythroxylum areolatum | reverse complement strand
GAACCAGTATAAAATCGTTGTGTCGACTTCTCTCTACTCTATCTCTCTTTAAGATTCAAAGTTTTGTTATTACTTAGATTTTAAAACAAGTTTTCAAAGTTTTGATTAATTTGGATCTACCGAAGTTTCTGTAAAAAGAACTTGGTTTTAGCAAAACGTTTTTGAAAGATTTTTCAAAAAGAGGAATACACAATTCAACCCCCCCTTCTCATGCATTCATATATCGTATTCTAAGCATTGTAATAACATGTGATTCACTTCAAAGTCTCCTGGGTCAACCTGTATATTCTTCTAACTTTATATTTCTTTGCTAACATGTTCGTGATAGGTAACCTTAAGTGATAATCAGTAAAATGATAATAGCTTAAGCTTTTTTCCATTTGTTCTAGAGATTTATTAATATCTTGAAGGGACATCCTTGTAGCATCCTCAGATGTACATGCATTATAGGAGGAAGCACATTGGTAATCAGAACAAAGATCATCTTTGAATGTTTCCCAAAGCTGGTTAGGGTTTGTTGGTGAACAATAGAACAGGAGTGTAGCAAATAAAAGTCTAAGTGAACTACACATTTGAAATAAAACATCTTCCTCAAGAGTTTGATGTATATAAAAATCAAATGCTACCAGTCCCAACTTCAGCCCAGTCTCCCTAAAACAACTTGTTTTTTCACCATCAATAGTTAAGAAGTTATCAAATGATGTTGGTCCTTTAACATGTGTGAGTAATAACCTCAAGTAATACCTTTCTCCTTCTTTAGGGTCAACAACAACCAACCTTCCTATCACTTTCTTTGGACTTCTTTCAGACCATGTTTTTGTATTTTGATTCCAAACAAAATGTTCTAGAAAATCTTTATACAAACATTTCATGCTTTTTGCTTTTTTATTTGTCAAATTCATGTTGAAAAATTCAATTAGCATTGTTTTGGAGAAGTCACAAATAAAATTGATTTGCATTTCTATAAAAGGAAATAAACTATTGATCTAGAAGATGAACCTGGAGTATATAAACTGATGGATTAATCTCTGCTAATCAAAATTCATATAAATACCAAAAAGCTTTAGGAGGTGAAATCCAATGACCTTCTTGAAAATTACTAATTTCATCAATATCAGTTGTGGTCTCTTGATTGACAACGTTAAAATTGATAAGTTCATGGCCCTTAAAGACATATTTATATAAGTACTTAACAAGCTTCACAGTGGAACATATTTCAACATTTATGTGACAATTAATTAGCAGTAAGAGGCACGGATTGTACGGAACCACCCATCTATTATCAAACTCATGTCTACAAATCTTGACTTTTCAGCCATCATCTCATTGTCTATAACATGGATAATTGTCTTCACCATGAACAATAAAAAGAGCAAAATTTTTAGGATAATGGTTCTTACACACACCATTTCTCATATAAAGGCAATCTTTATTCATAAGACCACAAGGATGATGAATCACATGCTTAATGACAAGAGAATATAACCGCAAATTTTGATCAAGATCTAGAATTTCAATAGATATGATCTGATCATAAGAATCTGGATTTAACAATTTAGAATGTGACTTAAATATCAGTAATAAATGAGCGTGAGAGAATCCACGCTTTTGAAACTCTATAACATGAACATATGCAGTTACGTCTCCAAAGATTTGGTTTTTTATCATCTCATTTTTAAGTATTTTCAAATTTAGCTCTAAAAACTCTAGTCAATAAATCTGCCCTATCTTGTGACTTCTTATAAAACTTAAGATTATCTTGAATCTCTTTCCACACAGGGTTGCAAGTCATGGTAAGGAAAATATCTAGTTTACCATACTTTTGCACTATAACCATTGCATCAAGATAATGTCATTTCATGTCCCTTATACCACCGACAAATGAAGCTGGAAGAATAACTCGATGGCCAATTTTAGAACCTTCTTTTTGTCCAACGGTAATACTGTCCAAAACCCTTTGCAGTATCTCTTTCCTTATCTCATTTTGTCTTTTTCTCTGGAAATCAAGTATAGATGTTTCAATCTTTATGTAAGCTCTAACAACAAATTGTTGTAGTAGTCTTAAGCTATAAAGCAACATAGATTCATCATGTTCTCTTATTTGGAGCTGATAATAATAATATTCTCTAGCAAAAACAATATCATCTTATAGTATTCTTGATTAGCAACTAAAGTAAAAAAATAAATATGATAAATTAAATGGTAAGAAGAAATAATAATCTAAAAATAAAAAGGAAATGACAAACTTGTCTGTGTTTTCCATAGTAAACAATTCAGACGGATCAATAAAAGAGTTAAAATTAACATTAAATTCTTTATCTAAACATTGATTCTGTTTCTCTTTGAAATCAACTGCTTAATTAAACAATGCCATCCATATTCACCATGAGGAAAAAAAGAGGATATTAAAGGGCATCGTAACATGCATAGTAAGATTAGATTCTATAACTTGTACCCGAGTGAGTATAGACTTGGATGTGAGGACATTTATCAATCTTTTCATCATTGATCTCAGTTCATATAGCAGCCACTTGTGATGCACTAGGAAGTTTGTTAACACATTGATCAAGGCCTGGATAACACCTCAAAACTATTGTATGATTCTTAAGTGTTGGAATGTCCCTGAGACTTCTAAAGAATTTGGCATAAGGATTATCTTGCAGAATTGCCATAATTAGTTTTAATGTATCCTCACCAAGTTTTTCATAACCCTGAGTCCTTCTTTTCAATTCCTCATCAGTATCAAAGAAATAGAGTTGGATACTAGATAAGTTGCTAAAAGTAAACTATTAAGAAAATGATAAACTTGACTTTGAACATAAAATGTATAAACACCTTTCTTATTTTTTGTTAGTTCTCGATCATACCTAGCTCTATATGAAGTAAAATCCATATTGTTATTATATGTATGAACATTTTCCCTAAAATGTTCAAATTCTTCCTCGTTACCAATAAATAATCATTTCAAAGCATATGACATTTGAGAAGTGACAATGCAAATCTTGCCTAATGAACAACATAAAGACGAGGGTCCTAGATAAAATCTCTTTGCATAATAATGTTCACAGTTTAGAATAAGACGAAGCTGTAGGGGCTCAACAGATAAATTTTGCAAAGTTGCTAACTTTGATGAAGAACGATGACAATTTATCCCTTGAAAGATTTAGAAAAAGGTTGATAACTTTGTATAGTAATAATAAAAAAGTGGAAAGAATACAGATAATAAGATTTATACCTTGTTCTTTAACAGACATCAATGAGCTAGGTTGAATTGAAGAGGAAGATACAGTTGGCAATCTAAATTATAACATGTGATATTAAATGCCTTAATTGTTGATGTTGTATGAAGACTTTCTTCTACTTAGAGAGAGGAATGAGTTGCATCGACATGATCAACGTTAAAATCGATTGATCAATTTTGTGTTAGTTGACTGCTAGATTAATGAATACAAAGTTTATCGACAGAAGGTTCGCTATCAATGGTAGAATGGAAAGTTTGACGATCAATTGTTTGATAAAAAGAAGGCAAAGTAGTGTTTCTCTCTTTTGCAGCACGAGCTTCTTTACATCGCCGTAAGAATTATTTTTCATTTTTTTGGCATTTCAACCTACTTTTGACGTCTCTTGACATTTCTATCCATCTCTGAATATAGAAAAGAGTATAACAAAATTAAAAACAACTAACAATAATTAAAAAATTATTAATCATTTCTTCAACAACTTCTATCTTTTTTATATATCAATTAATAATATATCTGCCTTCTTTATATATCAATTAACAATATATTTTGTAAATATTTAACTTCATATCTCTTAAGGAAGGATGTACTAATCACGAGGATACAATAAGGTAATGTGATTAACAAAGATTTTCTTGTTTTTCAAACCCCAGCCCCGCAGCTACGGTAACGTTTCCTATTGAAAAATGGAGGTTATTAGATTTTGATGCCAAGTTCAAAGAAATCAGATGCTCACCCGAAGTTGGTATGTGCGTCAGGCCCTTTTTGTAAGTTTTCAAAAGACCAAGTTATTTGTCAAGACCCAATTGTTTTTGGGCTAAAATTTGCTCACACCTGGAGTTTCATTTTTGTCAACAGATTCCATTTTTATAAAATTAGAAATCGTTTGGATTGTTAAATTATTTTAATATAATTTTATCAATTCGTTAATTGTCTTACATATACAAGTTTTAAAAAATAAATAGATAATTCAATACATGCTAGAATATGCTATGGGTGCCCCTAAGATCCTCTGTACCCTTTACTCTGTTTTAAATTTGCTCTACTTCATTTCAACCATATATTTATGTAGAATTTATATAAATGTACGATTGGAAAGAAATACAGATGGAGTAGAAGAGACCGAGAATTATCTCTCACTGTCAATCAGTTTTATTTTTCAGCAATGATTACCACGAATAACTCGACCTAGAAAAAAAATCAAGCACTTGAAGGAATATTCTTCCTTCAATTTACTACATTGAATAACTTGCAGGTTATTGGTCGGTATATTGTGTTCATATATGCTTGGTTTTAGTAACGCTTTAACGCAGACATGTTAAAAGAATATTCAATTAACAATTACTCGCATATTGTAAAGATATGTCAACTGTTTTATAATTAATTAGTCTCGATAAAGAAGACTTAACTCCTAATCATTTGCGCCTAAATGGACCCAATCGAACTGGCTCGAGCAAAGCCCTTACACGTGGCTCAAGATTATATTGAAACTCAATTGAGTCTAATATGCACGATATCGGTCACACTTGCTCGAACTATTTCTAAAATGGTGTTATTTTATCATTTAGGTTCTTAATCTCCAAACAAAAATAATATTATTTTACTCAGGTATACATGAAAATTTTAAAAGTGACGAGGTTAGCGTTGGGACCGAGTTTTAGATCGGTCCCTTAGGCTCAAGCCTAGATTAAGCTTTTATCAACCGGGGTTGATTGGAAATCCCATCCCTATTTACACCCTTATATGATGCAGATGTTGGAAAATCGAATTGTAATCTGATCCCGACCGTAGTAAAATAATTACGAAATTTTTTTGTAATTTTTAATTTTTTAAAAATCAAGATTTATTTAATTCTATAAAATGATCAATATAAATTATAATAAAGCAAAAATTTAATTCGTACCTTATTTCAAAGCTTGATCTTTATCTTGTCGTATTCTTTGAACCATTCTTGAAACCGATCTGTCTCAATTATCATAGTCGCACAAATGCCCTACCTTGATCGATATCCATAGAATGGGTTGAGAAAACTCTGTAACTCTTACAAAGAGGGTTAAGCCAAAAGCGCTATCTCTATTGAGCTTAAGCCTATTTATAATAAGCTTTGGACGTTTTAGTAATTTAATTGAAAATAAATTCTAATTTTAGTTAAACTTTAATTAGAATTATAAATAATTCTAATTAAATACTAATTATGTCCATGTAAGATTCAATATCTCATATTGATCCTTATTTATTAAATATCTTATATTTAATTATAAAGTTTCACAAAGTTAACAATGAAATCTAAATTGATTAAATTAGCTTTATTCTCTTCATCTCATTCTGTATGTGAGACCTATTAGGTTCCCAAATATATTAGCAATGATTATAAAATCTAATTTTAATTCATAATTAAAATTAGATAAATTAAAACTCCTTTAATTTATCTTTAATTATACAATTAAACAATTTATAATCATAGAACAATATTAGCATCAAGCAATGCATCATGAATACCCAAATATTTAGGAATGTCAAAGTAGTTTTGATTAACCTTTCCGTGCATAATTTTTCCGTATAATTAAATCCTTTCATCATACAATGTTTCGATTAGACATAGAGCATAAAATTAATACTTATTTTATTTTGAGTCTAATCATATTAGTTCTCTGCCATTAGCTATCGATTTAATTAATGACATTTGTAAGCTATTTACAAAGTATCATTTCATCTTGGCCAAGGATTTCTTGAATTAATACTAATCAAGAACAACGAAACATTCTCTCTAATTACTTTAGAGTGATGAATCTTATCTTGATCATTTAACTATCTCTATATAGTTCATGCTATATTCAATAATTAACGATTAAGCGACATAGGATTAAATAGATCATAAGTAGTATTTAAACATCGCAATCCCCATAGAAGATAACTTTGATGACCTCAAATTAAAGGATCACTTATACAACCATCACAATAAGAGTTCTATAAATATACAAGTAATGTTCCAAATGGATTTCTTATATTGGGTCTGTTTAGTGAATTTATTCTCTAGCAAGTACCCACACATTTGTTTAAGTATCTCTATACTTTAGCTTATGAGTTCAACTACATCCTTCATAAGGAAAAACAAAATGTGTGCTAGTCTTTTTATGTTCTATTAATGTCCAATCTTAATAGAACAATAACTAGGAACATTTTAGGAATAATAAATAAATGCAATATGAACCTCATAATTATAATCTCATTATAATTTCATATGTAATATACAATTATCCCATGAACTTTATCATATACATTTAAACATGTACAAGATAAAAAAATGCATTTAAATAATTTATGACTAAACTACAACCAAAACGATTAGCTATAGGGCATAAAACAACAACAGACTCTGGCCTAAGTAGTTGTATCTCACTAGAAATTGATTCGCTTATAAGTAATCTCACTCACATACAGTCTTATGTCGTAGAATACCGCAATCAAGTTTCAATAAGAAAAGACGCCAGACTCGCTCATATGCATCTCAAGCTCCTAAATATGTAGACTTTCTCACATGCAACCCCACGCCACCAAAGACATAGTAGACTCCCTCATACGTAATCTCATTCCCTAAATAACATTATTGTAACTTTAATAAGAAAAAAAGTAAACTCGTGCCTCCAAATGATGCAAAATCAATCATACCTAGTTCTGAAACCCAAAAAGACACGAACACATTCCCAAAAGATACATGCTCTCATATGTAGTCTCTTGCCCTAAGGTTCATGCTCCAGAATCGATTTCTTAATTTCGGCCTATTACACTTTGTAATGTGTTGTATAAGTGGTAATGAAGGTTTTGTCGCATCATTTGAAACCTTTTATTGATGGTTTAGTTAGCTCATTCTAGAGTAGTTTTATTCTTAGTCTTACCACTGCTGATAATATTATTATTACTTAGGAATTGCCGCGTTCTTTTAAGAGGTTTGAAAGTAAAGTGGGTCATTTTGCTTTGAAAGTTGATTTGGAGAAGGCCTATAATAGGGGCAATTGGGACTATCTGCGGTTTGTGATGCAGGTTTTTGGTTTTTCTTCTCGATGGGTTAATATGATTTTAAGTGCTCTTTCTTAGTCTTCATTGGCTATTCTATAGAACGGCAACCCCTTTGCGTCATTCTATATGACTCGAGGGCTTCACCAGGTAGATCTAATCTCTCCTTATTTATTTGTTCTTTGTATGGAAGGTTTGACTATGCTTATTCAGAAAGAATTGATGAGTAAAAAATGGATGTCGAGTAGGGCATCTAAAGGTGGTTAGATGGGACAGGTATTAGTTATTTACTTTTTGATGATGATTTGTTGATTTTTGGTAAGGCTTCAGCTAAGCAAGCTAAGGTGATCTGGGAGGTGTTGGATGTGTTCTGTATGGCGAGTGGGCAGAAGGCTAATCTTTCTAAGTCAAGAATTTAGTTTCCTAATTCTACTTCTCGTCTTATGAAGTCACAGTTACTTCTGACTTGGGTAGGTATTTGGGTGTTCTGTTGTTGCATGATCGTACTTCAATAGCTCATTATAAGCATAATATGAGTTCGATGGAGACTAGGCAGGCTAATTGGTGTTCTAAATTTCTAAGTCCCGCTAGAAAGGAAGTGCTTATTAAGTCTTCTATTTTTTTTCTACCAATTTACCCGAAGCAAACAGTTTGGTTACCTTCCTTTATTTATGATAATTTAGATCATTTAGCTTGTGATTTTTATTGGAGTTCCTCGTAGGATAGGCATAAGCTGCAATTGTTTGGTTGGAATTGGCTTATTCAGCCAAAGAGTTATGGTGGTCTTGCTTTAAAAAGTTTTAGATTGATGAATGTTGCTTTGTTGGGTAAGTTGGGATGGAAGTTATTTTTGAATGATTTTGCTCTGTGGGTAGATGCGTTGAGTCGTAAATATTGTAATGGTGGGTCTATTCCCTTTTTTTTAAGGGTTTGGATTCCAGTTTATGGAAAGGGGTAGTTAAAAGTTTTGATTTATTGTTTCCTCTTTCAGTTTGGAGGGTTGGAGATGGTTCTCAGATTAGTCTTTGGTTTGATAATTGGTGCTCGGATGATCCTTTAGTGGATCATATGGATGTTTTGATAGTAGGGGAAGAATATTTTCGGGTAGCGCATATAATTAATCATGGTTCTTGAAATTTTTCGAGCTTACATTCTACAATTCCGGATCATCTCAAGAAGGTTATTCAGGCAATTTCATTTCCTTTATTTACTTTGGTGTAGGATACTATGTCTTGGAGTTTTTCTTCGAATGCTACATAATTAGTTTAAGCAGGTTATAAAGCGCTTCTTTCGAAAGAGGTGTCTAATGTTTCTATTTCGTCTATTTTTCTGAGTTGTGGAAGATAGCTGGTCTACTAAAATTGAAAATTTTCTTGTGATTATTTGGGCAATCCATATCTTCAGACGAATTCTTTGCGGTTCTTAAGGAGTTTAGCTCCTTCTAATATGTGTAGAATGTGCTCTTTATATGCTGAGTCTTTTTTGTATTTGTTGCGTGATTGTAATCGCGCGGTTGCATGATGACAGCAGTGGGATGTTCCTGATAATTTTTTTATTGTGGCAAATTTGGTTAATTGGTTAGTTTTGAATCTACGTGCTCGTGCTGTGGGTCCTTTTGGATTTGACTGGGCACATTGGTTTCTGGCAAATATTTAGTGGTTGTGCAAGGCTCAGAACCTATGAGCCTTTCAAAAGGAGTTTATTTCCTTTACATATTTGAATGGTTGTGTCTTTATAGTTATAATGGATGTATCCTTGACTTCTAATTCAAAACCAAAGCTTCAAGGTGTGAGGTGTTGGATTGGTTGGATTGCGCTGCCAACTGATTTGATGAAGTTTAATTATGACGATAGTTTTATTGTTAATCCTGGGTTGATTAGTGGTGGAGGGTTATTGCGTGATTCATTTGGTCGTTATCTAGGGGGTATTCGTTTCAAAGTCATAAGAGTGAGATACAATGAGCATCTACAGGGACCAAGGCCAATAGATAGGAGAAAAAATACTTTTGCAATGTGTTTTTAGCTAAAGATGATTGTATATGTACTAAAGAGAGGAAATTGTATGTTTTCTTTTAGATTACTACGTAAATATAAAGATGTATTATTACTGTTACATGATAACATTAAACACTGGAAAGTTTTGTAATGTATATATGTATAGCATTGAATAGAATTGTATATCTTGGATGCATGTATAAGAATTTAATTGTTATGTGTGTGGATGGTTGTAGGTCCATATAGGGGATGTGACAGTGAGCAACCCAATACTATTAATAGAGTTGAGGTTAGAATTAATAAGTTGAACTCTTCTTGCTGTTGAAAGATGGTTGAAGCTCCAGGCTAAAATTATGGACTATATTTTATCTAGAAGTTCAATGCACTCTTTTGCTTTCATTTTATGAGAAGAGACGGGGATGCTTAGATATTTCATTTCTAAATAGTTTGAATCATGATATTGTTGAATATGGTAGAATTGCAACATTATTTGGATATAGAAAATATGATCAACATCGAAATAAAGGTGGAAAGGTAACTAAAAAGAAAGTATATCCATTTACAAAAGAAAAATCATTTCCACTTCCAAATAGAAATGGAGTTGGAAAAAGGGACATGATTACCTCTAAAGTTAAGGTTGAACTACCTAAAAAGGAGGAAAACCCTCTCATAAAGTAGAAGGTAAATCTAAAATCCAAACTTGTGATAATTATTGCTCTCTTCATTTAACTACAAGGCGTGTAACTTTATAATGTCTTAATGAAAGGGCAATGGTTATGAGAGATAATAGAGAGATTGAGACTGAAGGTGAAGTTAATGCGGATTCCACGTCACTGTTATAAGATTGTGATGATAATAGTGTTGAGTATCTACTATATAGGGAGGCACTTGTGATTAGGCATGCACTAAATTTCTAAGTTAAAGAAAATGATGTTAGTAAACAACAAGTGACTATTTTTCATAAAAGATGACGCTTCAAAAATAAAGTAGCATGATAATTAATGGAGGTAGTTATAAGAATGTAGTTAGCACACTACCTTGATTGAATGGTTGAGATTTCCGATCATAAATATCGTCGGCTGTATAAACTTCAATGACTAAATCAATATGGTGCGTTGAGGGTCTACAAACAACTGTTGGTTTTATTTCTCGATTAGAAGATATTATGAAAAGGTTAGGTATGGCATTAGGCAGTGCCTAAATTTTGGGCAGTCTGAAGCTTGATTGGGTCAATCGAAACCCAAAAGATTTTTTTTTATTAATTTGCAATATAAGATATAACATAACTTTCTCCCTGATTGCATTATCTCTCCATTTGTTATCCTTTTCTACTGTTCTACATTTGTTTTAGTTTCGAAATTAGGCAACTGTTGCTGATTATTGTTCTGCACATTTTCTATATGCTTGTTGATATTGTAAACAACGAGAGAGAATGGAAAAGAAACTTGCTTAATGTCAATAATTAAGTAAATTAAGACATTGCTCATGGAGAGGAGGATACGTATATAGGACTGCTAGTTTCTTGATGATGGGATCCAACTTCTTTACAAGCCAAAAAAGGATCAGGATGCATTTCTGGTTTAAAATAGCTATAAAATAGATGTATGTGGCAAAGGATGGTAAGAAAGAACTTAAAACTAGGGTCTCTAAAATGTCCTCTGTTTAAGATTTTGCACAATCATTATGAGATATTGTTAATACAGATATTGCATACGTTCAATGCCTTGGATATCCCAGTTATTTGTCTGCTTAAGAACTCTGCAACTAGAACTCATGCATTTGTCAAAATACTACTTCCTTTAATGAGGCTAGTATGAAACGAACTTGAGATTTAATGCTCTGAATATTCATAAACTTGATTTCATAGTCTCATGCCATGTTATTAAGTCCATGAATACATCCCATCAACACTAGTTGCATCTGTTGATCACGTATTTTCTCTCTGACCCCAGCAGTTACACATATTTTCTGATAAGGAAATAAAATAGTACAAGTAGCCTTAACATGAATGGACTTGGAAAGAGACGAGAGTTCTTCAAAAATCGACAAAGGACAATTCGAAAAAAGCATTTCATTAAGGTTTATTTTCTGTGAAGATGGTAAGAAATGTATTTGTTCATTATAGAGTAGATTCCAGTTTTGTGGCATTCAAAACTTATTATAATTTAAACTCCCGCTAGAAATATACAAGTTTTCAGCTACCATCATCACAATTAATGCATGTTACAACAACAAAGTAGAAAATTTGCAAGCTTCATATCTCAAGAGTGGTTTTTGTTTCTATCTAAAACAAGCCTAGTTCAATATAAATAAAATTCAATCAATCCATCAAATAATTTATTTGAAAATGAACTTACCTATAAGGAGTTTAGGCAAGCAAAATTAACTTAAAGTCTGGATGTTAAAAAAATTGTTCGAATCTAACATGAAATTCAATCAACTTTGACCAAAGTTTATGGACTTTGGTTTAGACCAAATTTGACAATCCTAAATGAGGAATTGTGTGATGAGACGCCTATAAATAATGATAAAGAGAAAATTGTGCTGAAAATTAAGGTGATAGATCAAAAATGGAAAAAAGGAGAAAATTTGATTGAAAAGACAGAGGAAATGTTGAAAGAAAAGTAAAAGATACAATTGAACTTTTATGCTAGAGAGAGTAAGATCAAGAGAGTTTTTTGTTCTACCTAACTTATCATTGTACTCTTATACAAAACGACTTGTTTTAATACTAAAATGCTTGACATTTCCTTACCTAGTGCCCTGTTTTTTTTTTTTTTTGCAAGATTTCGTAAGTCGAGCTGAATTGAACACCAAATTGGTCATACCCAGTGCTATCTTTCGAAATATACATCCTATAAAAGAAATTCGAAGGAGAATAAGAAACTTCAAAAGCAACTTGAGAGCTTTTGTCTAATGAATATGTTAGAGAGAGCAAAAGTTTGTGCGTTATTATAGTTTTGTTTATTCCAAAAAGCACGAGTCATAAAAGAATGTGTTGACCATCAAGCTATAAATAATATAGAGATAACATATTAACATCTCATTCCTAGATTAGATGTACACTAGATGAGTAACATGATTTTTAAAAAAATATATTGATTTAAAAACTGGACATCATTAAATTAAGATAAAAGAAAGAGATGGGTGGAAAACAACCTTTAATATAATTTTATCAAAGCATAGCCAAAGGTTCAAACTTCATGGCCAAAAGCTTTTAAGTAGAATACACTTTACATATTATAGAAATTATATAAAATATAGAAATTCTATACAATAGTATGGAATTTATACATAATATAGAGTAATCTGATTAAATAGAATAATCTGATACTAAGGTGTGAGAAATTTTATCTATTATCTATAAATTCATATATTATTATATTAATTATATATTAATTACAATATATCATTATATTAATTATCATATATTTAAAAAATAATTATAATATAGTAAAAATAGAAATTAATATTAAATATTAAGAATAAATTAAAAGAGAGTTTTTTGAGCCTTTGACGACGAATTTTGAAATCATCACTAAAGGCTTTCCTTTAGCGACGATTACCCTTTGGTGACAATATTCACAATGCCTGGCTTGACCACGGGCTAACCGGCTAGTGGCCCGTTAGGTCATAGGTAGAGATGTAATAGGTCGGGCCGTGCTGCCCTGGGCTATGGTGACCCGTGGCCCAGCCTAACCATGGGCTAGCTAACTCGTGGCTCGACAGGTCACGGGCGGGGCGGGTTGATTTTTTATTTTATCAAAACTTCTAAATTAATGTCGTTTTATGGTCTGGTTAAAGGTCAGGTCGCGACTTGTGAACTTGAACCAAAATTAAGCTGAACCGGGTCCTTTTTGACATCTCTACATAAAAGACTTTAACTCTTAAATAGAGACATACGAGAACAAAAGGGCAAGAATCGCAATTAGTGAGATAAATAGACTTTTGGCTACCATTTTTAATGTGATCCTTTATCACCAAATATCCTTTTAATGACTTTTTTTAAATTATTAGTAACGATTTTTTAAAACTGTGACTAAATATGGACCCTTTGGTGATGTCAAAATGTTGTCACAAAATGTTCTTTTATGTGGACTCTTTGGTAACGATTTTCGAAAATCATCACCAATGACTATTTTGTAAAATTGTTATCAAAAGTTTACTTTTGGTGATAAATTTTAAAAAGTAGCCAAAAAAATAATGAAATGTATACATTATTATAGAGAACACAATGAAGTTGCTCTTACTTATTTGACCTATGACAAGGAGTTGTACATGTATTTTAACTAGAACCTATTCATTTCAATATTTTCTACATATGTAGCTTCATGTATAACACTAGATCATCCTACCATCCTATTCGAAGAATAATTATTTAATAATTTATCTCTTTTTTTCTAATATAGATATTTTATAAGACATTGTTTGGCTTATTTTTACTTTGCTTGGGTTTATGACGTTGGATTAATCTTTGATGGATTTTATATGCATACTTTTATGAATAATTTGTATTTGTTTTCACCAATTATTTCTATAATTTCTTGTCATATATATATTGATATAACTAGTTCTAGTTACCCTCAAAGCCGAACTTGAAAATAGATTAACCGATTCTATAGGTTCAGGCAGGTTCAGGCTCGTGAAATTGCTAAACCTGACATTTAGATTCAGATTCAAGTTATTTATGAACAGATAAGCCTAGTGGCTCGTGGCCCTTCTTGACCATGAGCGGGCTGGGTTGATTTTTTATTTTAAGAAAAATTTCAAAACGATGTCGTTTAATAGTCTGGTTACAAATTAGGCCATGACTTGGTTAGTTCGGGCTAAGTCGGCCTCTTTTGGACATCTCTACATAAAGGACTTTAAGTCTTAAATAAAGATATACGAGAACAAAAGGGCAAGAAGCACAATTGGTAAGATAAAGACTTTTGGTGACGATTTTTAATGTAATCCTTTGTCACGAAATATCTTTTTAATGACTTTTGTTTAATTGTCACCGAATATAAAATTTTTAGTAACAAGCTTTTAAAACTGTCATTAAATATGGACCTTTGCAAATGTCAAAAAGTTGTCACCAAATGTCCTTTTATTTAGACTTGTAACAATTTTCGAAAATCATCACCGGTAATTATTTTATAAAATCATCACCAAAACTTATTTTTAGTGATAATTTTAAAAATTAGCAAAAAATAATGAAATATATGTGTTATTATAGAGAACACAATGAAGTTGCTCTTTGTAACACCCCACTCCTGCAAGACCCGAACCCGATATCGTTGGTGATATCCGAGTCCGCGCCCTGCGAGAGTGGCGTACTACATCAGTCGATTTAAAACTCAGTATACACTTTTTTTTTTGAAGTCATTGCTTCCACGTTAACACGGCA
>JANIJH010000008.1:55435448-55451600 GCA_024520975.1 Erythroxylum areolatum | reverse complement strand
GGGGAATTGTTGTGCCTAGTTTCTATTGCTTTTAACTACTTTCATATCTTGATTTTGGTTATAAATCCTTATGTTTTGATCTAAATGTGAGATAAAATGTGTGAAAATGGTGTGAATATTGCATGAATGTTAATTGGATTATTTTGTGAATTTTGCATGTAGGTTGAAGGGAAAGTTGACATAAATTGTATGAAAGGAAAATAAAAAGAAACAAAGAAAGGTGGTGACTAAAGGTGTTTGTCACCACCGTGGCAAAGCTTGTCATGGTACTGTGACATGTTAAGTCACAGTGACTAAACTTGTCACCACCATAACCACCATTTGCACACCTCTGCAAATTCTTATGCACTCCTTAATCCATCTATTTTATTACATGGCAGTTGTATGTTAAAGGGGAATTGAAACCTAAACCTAGACGAGGCTACAAATAGAAAGAATAGGAAGGTGGTAGCGAAGTCTTTCATTCACTCTTCATTCTTCACTCAACACAGACAGATACATTCAGGAAGAAAGGGATAGAGAGAAAGAAGGTAAGGTGAGAGGAGAAAGAGAGAGAGTCGATGAAGAAGAAGAGAAATAAACATTAAGGTGGTGGGAGCGTTCAGTTGTATTAGTGAACATCAAGTAGAAGCAGAAGGTGAAAGCTAATATAGAAGGATTGAGAGTTACAGGAGACCACTGCTACTCTTTCATACGGCAACCTTTGTTTGCTTACTTTGTTCCTTATTTATTGCATTGTTCTCTATTGTTTACTGGATTTCTTATTCTGTTAGCTTAACGAAACCCATACTCTATTGCTTTTGACAATTTATCTTGGTTATTTACTTGGTTTACTACTTAAATACTTCATTTATAGTGATAAAAATAGGATTCAAGTGTTTAATGATGATGAATCTTGTGATATCATTGATGGGCTAATCTCTTTTCTTTAAAATTAATGTAGCTATTTGAGTTGGCTATGCATACTTGAGTTATAGCTTTGTTGTCTTCTTACTGTGGTTTCTGAGCTGAATGGATGTAATAAAATGGCCAAAATTTGCATCATTTTTAGGATTAAATGAAGGATTGAGAGGAGAAATTTAATACAGATCAAAAAAACTATGGACACTTAGGTTAAAAACTAGAAATATATTAACTTAAGTGGTAATTAGTAGTAGGGTTTCCATAATTAATTCAAATAATAACTTATTGAATACAAAAGTTAGATTAGTTCATTATTCGAGTTGATTTAGAACCCAACTGTTAATTTTAGTAAGATAACTGTCTAATCATTTATCTTAATCATGCATAGAAGATTAAATTAACGAAATTAATGACCAACTTTTTTTTAGTACAATGTAATTTAACGTTAAATGACCTGTTTTCCTCTTCAACATGTTGAATATATGTTGATCTTGGTGGGGATGAAATATTTGTCTTAAGGCTAAACCCAAGACCTTTGATCTATCTAGATCGTGTGCCATACACATAATTGTAAATTTCTTCTACATTTTTCTCATTCCCTTTAAACATTTATGCTTGCAATAACTTTTGCATCTTATTCTAAATATTAAAAAATAGAACCAATATTCAGTGAAAATATTAATAGTTAGTACTACTTAAATAAATAAACTTAAAATTTAAACAAATTTTTATACTTACTTAGTTATTTTGCACTTCTTCTTACATCCACTCTTGACCTTTCTTATAGTGAGTGAGTTTGAAGTGTGTGATCCTAGTACACTCTTGTCCATGTAGTTCCTTTTGACTCTATTTTATGGAAAAAATTACAATGCACAATAAATAATATAGTGTTTATTTTATGAAAAAATTACAATGCACCATAAATAATATAGTGTTTATTGATCTAATTATAACTTGTAAACAAAGATCTTACATATTCATTTAAGATGATAGCAAATGGTTTAGAGCCTTGATTGTGAAGCGTTTTCATTTTTCATTTGTTGACTTTGGCTTTCTCACATTTTTCATAAACAAAGAAAAAAAGATAGTAACTAATTCATCTAATAAGATTAATGGAAGTAAATGTGAAGGGAAATAAAACAAACCTGAACTTTGAAAAAGGCCCAATAATTGCCCAATAATTACACAATTTATTTAATTTTCTGGATACACCATTTTTGGAACGTGTCTCCTTGCCTCCACATCAAAAGGAAAATATTTGTAATATTAATGCAAACTATAATTACGATCTATGGTCCTTTATTTTAATGATGAAGTTACACAGTTTGAAACATCAGGGTTATCGATATCGACGTTATTCAATTTCATCTGTGAACAATAAGAGAAAGTGTAGTTGATCTTAAAATAAGTAAAACAATATTTCATATAGTTAAATTAATTGAAAATTTACTGAAACTTTATCCAAAGCATTTTCAAGCAAGTCGTCTTCCTTTAAGTCCTTAGCATGCTTCTGGCAAGGTAATTCTATTCTCACAATTATCCCCATCTCATTTGACAATTTTGTTGATTGGATCTTTTCTAGAGGATGACCTTGCCAAGTATCAATATGTACTCAAAACTTATTGTCCATTGCAACATTCATTTTTTGTAGCTCACAACTTCTAGTTATATCTCTACCTCTTTTTTTTTTTTTTGATTTTAACATTAGAACCTAAAAACAAATGAATAATGATAAGAAAACACCCATTAAATATGTAAATATATATTTGAGCATAATTTTATTTTAAAGTGTTAAAAGTTAACAGACCTACAAATTCCTTTGTACTAGTTGATTCATTATTGGTTGAAGAAGAATGAGGTTGTTGCTGACTTGCTTCATTGGAGGATGAGGTTGAATGTTCTTGTTGGATATGAATTGATTTATCGAGTTATTGTTAGGTAGGAACAATTTTGAAACCTATCACCTTCTTCCCTTTTTTTTTACCAAGTGACATTACCGTCCTTCCAAAATATAACACTATCATACTTACAAGCATTTATTGATATATATCTTAATCTAAGGTCCCTTAACAATTTCTTTGCTTTATTTTTTTAGGTAATTTATGTCCAATAGGTAAAGCATCATTGATTAAGTCAATTAACATGTCAAAAGATTTGTTACTCTATTTATTATAAACCTTTAAATGCAATAACTTCATAATAAAAGATAGCTGTGAGAATTTCGAGCACCCCAGATATAATTCTTCTTAAGCAACTTTCAATAACTTCCTAAAATTGTCTTCTATAATACAACCAATTATGTTAGAAAAACCAATATTATTTATAATCTCCATATAATTTCCATAATCCTCTAATATCTCTCCTATCTCATCGTCACTATCATCATTAATATCACAATCTTCTACATCATTATTGTTACTACAATTAACACTTGTATTAACACTTCTACTACCACTTGCTTTTGAATGTTTGTCATGATAAACCCATGGAGTATAGAATTTATATATGTCTTAGATTGCTAAGTGATTATATACCACATCTTGACTTTGAATTTTCACAGTTAAGCAATGAATGCGTGGAAAACAAATAGAACATTTTACATCCATTTGATCTTTTACAAATTATGTGAAACTCTTAACTCCTTCAAAGTACTTAGATGACCATTTCTAATGAGATATCAAACTTTTGCACTTTTTTCTATATAATTAAAAGTAAATTTCTTAATTACTAAATGCAATTTAAGTTTTAAATAGCATAATGATAAATCAATACATGTTGACATACTAAGTCTTAATTCAAACAAACAATGAATTCAATAGAACTTAACATAATAATAAATAAAAGTTTGGTCTTCATAAATATACCTAAAACTAGTAAATTAAGTTATGTAATAGTTAATTATCACTAGTAAAATATATAATATGCATAATTAGTAAAACTCCCTCTAAAGCCATTTTCATAAGAAAAGTACTCATTAGCTAGACATATTTTAAACACTTTAATATCATTATATGAAGGCATATTACTATACAATAACTCAAATGACGATTTTTCCTTTTAGTCTTAATTAGTTTTTGCTTAACAAGATAACACGTAACTAACATTAATTCACCTTAAAAATCTAAAGGGAGATTAAAATGAAAATTTTGTTGTATATGGCCCCTATAAATCAAAATGAATTAAATCAAATGGACTGGGTACTTTGTTATTACTCTAAAGAAAATGATTCTTGAATTTGTCTAGCACAATAACAAACATCACATGATTGACAATTTTTCTTAATGTTAATTGAACTGCCAACTACACTAGATAGATAAGATAGATGATGAGTTGATGGATGCCCCATGCGATGTAGCCATAATAACAACTTTATAATTTTCTCTAGCGGAACTTTATTAAAAACTTGATAGGATAAAAAAAATCATCCCTAACTAATAAAAAAAGTGTAAACAACTAACACATTCTGGATTAACATCAACCCATTCTATCATAATGAAGCATAGTAGTGGCTATTTACATAGACAACTGAAACCATATCATGAAAACCAACGGGACAAAGAAGAATAGAAAAACATAATGCAACAACCTAGAGATTAAAAGGAGAATAGAAAAACAGTACATAAGGTGGATGACTTACTTAAACAGACGAACAACTAGAAAAGATCACAACAGCCAATGAAGGTTGACCACATGTGAGGCTTCTTCAACACAAAGACCAAAGGGAGAATAGATGAAAATGATGAAGAGTCAAAGATGAAGATCTTTGGCTTTAAAAATGAAACAAAAACGACTTCGTTTTTTATTAAACAGACAACGTTGTCTTCTTTAATAATTGAAGAGTATGATAAATGCTTGATGACGATTTAAGAAAACATTGCCAAATGAAGACCTTTGGAGACGAATTAAGAGAAATGACACCAAAGTGTTAGCATTTGATGAAGTCACCAAAAGGCTAACATTTGGCAATGAATTCAGAGAAACATCACCAAAAGGCTAACATTTGGTAACAAAATCAAGTATTTTTATTTTTAAAAATTTTTGAAATGACATTGTTGTTAGCTAAATTTATTTTTAGACTTACAATCATTGTCAAAAATATTAAATTTTATTTTTAAGAATATCATATTAATATTTAATATTGATTTCCATTTAATGTATAGATAATAATTGTAATTAGTATAATGATTTATGAATATGTAGAATAGATAAATTTTCTCATATCTTAGTAATCATATTATTATATTTAATCATAACTCCCTATCTATTATATATAAATTCTATATTGTTATATATAATTTCTATAATGTATAGAGTATAATATATAAGAATAGGGTTTGGCAACAAATTGTAAAAATCGTCATAAAAGTTTCACAATTTCTTAACAACTTTTGTATTTGTCAGCAAAGGTGAAGCCAAAACTACATTGTTTTTTGAAATTAAAAACCTAATTAAGTAAACATAGGACATAAATTGAAAACCTCCCCCACCGAAAGAGTCTCTAGATGCTTCCTAATTAGGGGTGAACCATCGAAGGGGATCTTCTTCTCCGAGCTAGTTAAGTTGCTAGGTATGGGTCCTCTATTTTGCTTCTTTCCTTTTCTTCTTCCTTTTACATTTAGTTGTTGTTCTACGATAGGTAGTCATTAGCCTTTCTCATGGAGGAGTCATAGATCACTCTCTTCCCAGGTGAAAGCTAAACTTAAGGTATGAAATTACTTGATTCTTTTGTACTAACTCGTTATCGTCTTGGTTAATCCATATTTCCTACTATTAGGTTCTTGTTTTGGAGAGATAGCTTTGATCCCTGGTCTTCATCAAACTCTTTAGGTAAGTCTTCCCTTTTTGTAAATTTGTGCTTAATTGCTCTAAAGTTAATGTGTTCATCTGCTAGGATTTCTTGCATTCGTTTTCTGTATGATTTCTACTTCTTACTGATTACCTAAGATTGGCCTTCTTGCTTCTGTACTTCCTTATGTTTTGAATTCCATCACAGTAGCTCTCTTTATATCTAATGAGGGGCTCAAAGGACCCAACTATTTTTATTAGAATAGTGACTTTAGAGGAAAGCACACTTAATTAAGCATCCCTAAATATAGTATGTACATAGTTAATATTTTCAACCTTATCAAATAAAGTAGTCTCAGTTAATATATCAAAAAATTAACATTGCTAGAATGTTGGAACATTCAAATAAGAAATCTTTTATTCTTAAAGATGCCATATCACTTATTAATATGTGGCATGTGCTCTGGGTCTTATTTATATGTAAGGGTGAGTGGAAAACATAGAATGTGCTTATGCAGGGGATTTTTAGCTAGTTAAAAAATTAAGTTCTAATGATCTTTTCTTCTCTTATGAATATTATGTTAATTACATATAACTTTGCATAATTTTCATTTCCTTATTAAATTGTACACTCTACGTCAATATTGATTATAACTATGACTTATTTTTGTTTATATTGACTATTTAGGAAAAAAATTGTTAACGTAAATCCATCATGAAATTTTGACTTGGCAGATAGTTTCCAATGGTGGAAATGAGCTATAATAGGAGGAATGTGGCAGAATTCTCATTGATGAATAACAAATCCATGCACAACAAATATCCTCATCAAAGTTTAATCACTACTTGCCTTCAATGGTCGATCTTCTTCTTCAAGGCTTTTAACATCATTTGAATTAGCTCTCGTTCTTTTTATTTGTATCTCGTTTTCCGATAGGAAGCTATTAGATGAATTTGTGATTGTATATACTATGTTTTTGTAAAGCTTCCTCGAATCTTTAAGAGAACATAGATGAAAATGAAGGTGCTATCAATGTCCTAATCTGTACAAGATTAAGGAAATCAATTGTTTTGGAATAGTCGTCGATTGCTAAAACTATATTTGTTCATTGTGACGATGATGGAGTCATTCAATCGGGTATATGTGTGTTTGAATTTGGGTTCCTTATATTGTTTGATTTAGCTTTTTAAGTTTTTAGGATTCATTTTTTCAAAGTTCTGTGAAGAAATTAAAGTGATTGTTCTATTATGTTTCCTTCTTAGTTGAAATGTATGATATATGTAGTTCATCTAATTTAGTGATCCATACTGCAACTAAGAAATTGTTCACTATATCTTTTGTTAGTTTAGTTAAAGCACCAAGAAATTGTTAGAAGTGGGTGTCAATAAACCGACTCCTGGGGGAAGTATTTTGTTTATTTCAATTGATGCCTTCAAAAGTGTAAGTAGCCTTCTTGGGAATACAAACATAGGAACTCTTTTATCTTATCTACCGAGTCTCATGTCACTTAGAATTAAAAAAAATCATTTCTTTCTATTTTTGATAGAATAGACACAAAAACTTTATTTATTATTTGTTTGTAAGAATTGTTAAATTTCTAATTAAAATCTCTTTTTTGAAAGTTAAAAAAGAAATATATTGATTTAGCAAAAGTTATCTCACTAGTTAAACTTGATATGAGAAAACAAGTTAGTAATCAGATGAAGAAGTAAGGAAGGAATAACCTAACAGAATGGTCTCACTTACGAGTTTTGGTTGAGGGACAAGACCTTCTTCACCACTGAAGAAATCAACCCTAATTGGGGAAGATGACAAGTAGCGAGAAGAAGAGGAATGAGGAATTAATCTCTTTAATCTAGACCTTCAAGAATTAACAAACGTTGTCGTACAGTAAGTGCAGGGATCCAAAAATGAAGTGGATTTGTTGTTATGAATATGGTTACTAGCTGTTGGACCCCGAACGTTTCATAGAAGTTAGAATTATTTGAATGAGAAATTTTGGATATTAGTCACAAGTAAAGAACAAATGAAGGAAATTTGTGAACCAAGAAATGATAGGCAAGAGTAAAGTAGGAAATGAGAGATGTGGATAGATTTATGATTTGCTATGGTGGTTTTGGTGGATAAGAGATTTTTGAAATAGAAAGAATTAAGGTGAAAGTTAGCAGTAAAATGAAAGCAATATTTGTGTAGTAAATTGATGAAGAATAGGTATATATGTGTATGTTCTGTCATTGGTGTTCATGATTAGTCATGGATTATAATTTTTTTTATGGAGGGCATTTATTTGAAATGAAGTTGATAATGAAGGGAAAATATAGTAGAAAAAGGTGGTCTTGGTATGAGTTATGTTAAGAAAAGATTTTTGAAACAAATTGGTAGTTGATCTGGAAAATGTTCACTGTGTATGCTTCAGTCTTTTAGCCACAACAGTTTCTCTAGTTGTCCAAATGATATGATTCTTCATTTGGATTTAACTAGAGATATATGGATACATTTCTTATGAAGACATCGAATTTAAATTCTGTCTCTAAGAATCTAGAACTTCGTTATGAAGTTGAGAATTGGGTGTAGTATATTGGAAGATGAATGTAAAATTCTTATTCTGAAGTCAGGGGAAATTATGGATTGATCTAGATAGATTTTGGCAAAGTTGCCTTCCTGGGAATTGTAGATCTTTCTTTTATTTTTCCAAAGATATATAGTATGAAATTTTTGGACAATTGAGTCAAGATTTATGATCCTTATAAGTGGAGATGCTCTGGAGAGTATAGATAGCGATTTAGAACTTTGGGGATGTGAGAAAGATCCAGTTGAAACATCTTCTTATGCACGGTGCATCGTCTTAATTTTGTTTCATCTTATTTTGCTTCATCTTAGTTTTGCTTCATCTTAGTTTTGCTTCGTCTTAGTTTTGCTTCGTCTTAGTTTGCTTCGTCTTAGTTTTGCTTCATCTTAGTTTGCTTCGTCTTAGCTTTGCTTCCTCTTAGTTTGCTTCATCTTACTTTTGCTTCATCTTAGTTTGTATCATCATCTTCTGTTTCATTTTTTATCCTTCAAAAGGTGGAACTTGTCTTTGAAGTCTTCATGAAAGTTGTATATCTAGAAATCTTATTTTAAACCGTCTAAAAACGAAGTCAATCCGACGTTTGTAGTGAGAGTTATGGCAATTGTGCCAAGGCATGTACAATATGAGTAAAGACATGAACATGTTACATTCTTTTGGCCATAACGTTTTCTATAGACACCCAAATAACTTGATTCTTGAACCCTTGGGTTCGCAATACATCTCCATCAAAAATCATGGCCATCTGAAATGAATGGAGAAAGATTTAATGAAAAGAGTGGGACGGGTATAGTGAGTGTGCTCTTAAGTAATATGAACTGATGGTATTCTACTGAACATACTTCAGTATTTTGAGTATATCTGGATCTATAGGATTCCAAATGAGATGATTTATGATTTGTGGTAAATTAGAGACATGGAGCTACAAATGGAATGAAGAAATTGGAATCTAATTCAGTCTCTAAGATGTCTAAATTCCAGATGGAAGTTGTGCATAGTATACTGTTATAGATAAGAGCAGTCCAAAAATATTTGAAGTATATCTTTTGAATCACTGAACTAAATTGAATGATTTTGGTGTCATTAGAAACTTAAGACAATGGGGAACATTTTGTTTTAGAAGAAAGTGTTATGTGAGAATGTTCAAGGGTATTTTTGGCAAGACGCTTAAGTTTAAAAGGACATAAGCCTATAAGGAAGGACAAAATGGACTTTTGGACTCATTAAGGGAATAAAAGGACAAGGCCAAAATGTGGACTTATATTTAAGAGAAGGAGAAAACATGAATGAGAAGATTCTGGGGAAACAAAATGCATGGATGAGAAAAGAGATAAGAGAGAGAAAACATGAAAAAGAAGGAAAGAGAGAATGAAGAGAAAACAAGCTAGGGTTTTGATTTCCTTAGCCTTCAAGAGAGATTTTGAGGTTGTTCAAGAAGAGAAAAAGGTAAAGGAACAGAAGAGCTTCCAATTGAGCCAAAAATTTCTTCATTTAGTGAAGAACCAAGGGGGGTCATAGAGGCCTATTTCAGTTAGATCATCTCACGGAGTACATATTAAAGATACAGCAGGAAAGAACCTTTGATACTTCAAGTTGTTGGAAAGAGAAGAGGCATTTTGAGCAAATCAAGTCTTTAAGCAAGGAAATCAAGGTGGGTACATGTTCATAATAGAGCAAATAAGTCACTACTGTTTTTTTCCTTAAAGCAAAGAAGTTTACTAATTTAAATTACATCTTAAGTGTTGCATCCTTTGCTTTTGCATGATTTTTGAAATCTGCTATATGTTTGCTACATGAACTGTGTAAAGATTTATAAAGATATTTTTCAAGTGATTTCTAAAAAGAATAGAAATTTATGAAATCCAGTTTTGAAAGAACATATGAAATATTGTATGCTCATGAAACTCAAATTTTCAAGAAGTGCCATTTTGGGCAACACAAGATTACAAGTTTTGAAATATATGTGTTAAGTAGGTTTGTGGTGATCCCTCAAGAACCATCACATGAACGTTGACCTAAGTTTAAGGCTTCTCCCGCCTGCCCGCTAGTGACACGGAGCTCCTTCAAGGACTCCCTCAAGTTTACGACTACATAGGACCATTATATGGGAATGTGTAGTGCGTCATGTTTTGGATCCACCCAAACCATTATGATATGCTTATATTCTCATGATATGTTTGACATGATGGATGTATACATGATTTATACTATTGTAAAATTTTGGCAAGTTAAGAATTTCATGAAAAGAGTGTTGGATGAGTTTAATTTACGAAATTTCTATGGTTTCAAAAAAGAAAATGTACAATGGCAATGAGTTCTAAAAAAGGTTTTGCTTATCTTCTTTTTATTATAAACTGTCACCTACGAGCTTTCAAGCTCACCCCCTTTCTGTCCCCACCTTCAGGTGATGAGGAAGAGATCGAGCGATCATGAGTATAAGGACGTTACTTCAAATTTTGCATATCTTGGAGTTTAAGTTATCTTTGTATAATCCAAGGATTAGTCACATTTCAAGAATATGTAGTTCCTGTAACTTTTGTATTTTGAGATTTTGGATTATGTTGTAAAATGTTTTGAAAAGCCATTATAGCTTTGTAAAACCCTTTTGTTTTTAGGGTATTGAAATGTAAATGGCAGAAAAGAAAAATTATTAGTATGTAGTTTATTTAAGAGTATGGTGTAGTAAAGATACGCTCAATTCTTATGATATCTGCAAAAGGGTTGGATTCTGGAATCAAGCGGGATCCAACTGTTGTGGTATCAGAGCCCAATATTAGGATCTTACGTGGGCATTTTTGAAATAGGTATCAAGTAGACTAGTGAGAAGAAAAATGATATGTCCGAAAGTGAGAAAGGGAAAGTTTGTGAATTTTAGAAATAAGAAATATGGCGTAGTCCAATATGTAGACATGGATTCAGTATTTGTGATTATGTTAGGGAATATGGTGACGATAATTTTGTTGTGAATACGTACTTGAATATGATATGGACGTGAATATGTTATCATGGATTGTTTGAGGAAAATAGGGAGACAAGTAAAGAGGACGAGACTAAAGTGTACAAGTGGAATGCAATGAAACCAGAAAATATTGTGATCTTAAGAAGATGAAGTTGGAACCAAATTGGGTGTGTGGCTATTGTAACAAGAGTTACAATCCACCATAAGAATGTGTTAGTGGAATTGAGGTCAGAATTTTATGATGAATATACTTCTATAATTTTGAAACAATGGCCATTATACATATGTAAGATACAATGAAGGATAATTGAAAGAAGAGATGAATGATAGCGACATATGTACAAGTTCAACCGGTTAAGTTGAATTATCATTGTGAGTACCTTTTTGATGATGGGATCATCATCACAAGTGAGAAAATTGAGCAAATATGTAATATATGTGTGGAGATGATATAGTAAGCAATTTATGACTTAGTGGATATTTGTTAGCCAGAGTTTCTATAGTTTAAAGTCTAAGAGGAACTAGGGAAACACATAAAAGTGCTTATAATGATCAATCGGGGATAGATTGAGAATGTTGATGATGCTATAATAAGAAATGAATTCAAAGATAAAGAGAAGAATATCATCTAGGATCAATGGAGATCAAAGTATCTATCGTGTAAGATATAAATTTGTGAATGGTTAGAGGTAAATATGTGGACAAAATGGGATGATTTGATGATACACATGTTGGCCCCCATATTTTTTTTCTCTAGTTAAGCATGATTTAAATGAATTTTGAGGATCTGATGGATTTAATTTTTGGGATTTATTATTATGTCAATGTTAGTAAGATTATATGACATTGGTAAATTGAATTAAAGCACTAAGGTAATAATGATGTTCAAGGGCATTTTTGGAAGACCACTTAAGGATAAAAGTTACAAGGTATATAAGGAAGGGTATAAGGGTCTTTGCACACTCATTAATGGCAAAATTGAAAATAAAAGGTGGTCTTGCTTTTTAAGAAGTGGGAAAAACGTGGATTGGAAGAGTGAAAGGTGAGAAGCAACGAAAATTAAGAGAGAAAGAAGGAGAGTTTCGGTTTTGAGAGAAAGTAAGAAGGAAAAGCTAGGTTTTGATTTTTCTAGGTCCTAAAGAGTGATTTTGAAGTTATTTAAGAAGGGGAAAAGGTAAAAGATGATGAGAGCTTCCATTAGAGCCAACAAACTCTTGATTTGGTGAAGATTCAAGGTAAGTTTGATTTTAATCTTTTGGATTTTTGAAAGGGTTTTGGTTTATAAGGCTTAAGAAATGTATGGGTTTCAGAACTCTAGGATCAATTTTAGTGAATAAGTCTTATGGGTTCTCCAACTGGAATTCCTATTAAATGGGGGATTTTGCCTTTGATGAAGGAAATCAAGAGAGGCAAGAGGAGCAAGAGTAGAGGCTTTTTGAGCAAGGTTTTCAAGCAAGGAAATATGGTAGGTACATGTTTATAATTGAGTAAATAAGCCACTTTTGTTTTTTAAAAATCAAGGAAATTAAATGATTTAAATTGCATTAAAAGTGTTGCATTAATTGTGTCTTGAATGAATTGTGAAATATGCTATATGTTTGCTACATGAATTGTGTTATGTTTTATGAAAGTTTCTTTCGTTTCAAAAGAACACACGTTTATACAATCATGTTTTCAAGAATGATTTTCAAGACATATGTCAAGTATATGAAAAGAAAGTTTTCAAGAAAATGTGCCATTTTGGGCAACAAGTTTAAGAGTTCATGAAATATGTGTTATGTGGGTTTGTGGTAGTCTCTCAAGAACCGTCATGTGAATGTTGACCCAAGAATAGGCTTCTCCCGCCTGCCCGCTAGTGACACGGAGCTCCTTTAAGGACTCCCTCGAGTTTACGGCTACACAGGACCATTATATGGGAAATGTATAGTGCGTCATGAATATGGATCTACCCAAACGATTATGATGTGTTAAGTGATTATGACATGTGAACAACTTTAATGCATTCATGTTTTATTGTTTGTAAATTTGACTACATGATGAGAATTTGAGAAACAAGTGTTTTATGGATTTCAACAAGAATTTTCTATGACAATGAACTTTTTGAATGGTTTTGCTTATTTTTCTGTTATAAGTTGTTATCCACGAGCTTTAAAAGCTCACCCCCACTCTCTTTCCCTAATTCAGGTGATGAGCAAGATATCGGGTGAAAGAGGATCAAGGCATCATTTTGATTTTGCATATTTTTGTATTTGAAGTTAGTTTATGTAAAACAAGGCTTTAGTTGCATGATAAGAAAATTATTGTTCATGTATCTTTTTGTATTTCGAGAATTATGGGATTTTGTACCTTTTGTAATTCAGATATGTATATTGATGATGTAATATGGCTTGAAATGCCCACTAAAGTGTTGTAAAACTCTTATTTTATGATGTTAATGGAATAGGAATTTGTGAATGGATGATTGTTAAGTTTAAATGTGAATTTGTGTATGGATGAGGTGGTGTTGAAATATGAATTAGTTAAGGTTGAGTTTAAGTTGAAATTTAGTATATTTGGGAAAGTTAAGATGACAAATTTTGAATATGAGTTGTTGCTGCATATCAGTGAGATGCTATGGATAAGAAAATAGGAATGAATGATGAAATGTAGTTGGATGGTTAGAATGAAGTTGCGTTAGAGGAAGTGAATTTGGGAAAATTTTCAGGTCTTTCGGTGAAAATTGTATACTGACTTCAAGGGAAAACCTGTATTGATCTGGGTAGAATTAGTTAAAGTTTTCTTCATAAATGTTGTAGCTTATCTTTTTAGCTTTCCAACGGTATAAAGTATGAAATTTTTGGACAATGGAGTTGGAAGATATGATTATTAGAAGTTTGGGTTCTTTTTAGGATGGAACTTTTGGGGCAGCCATTTTGATTGAAATTTTGGAGGTAGAAATTGTTTTTAAGTTCTGCATAGAAGTTGTAGATCTTTCTTTTAGCTTTTCATTGATATAAAGTTTGTAAATTTTGAAGTTCTGGATCAAAAGTTATGGAATTTAGAAGTTGGGATGTCAGAAGAAGAAGATCAGGAGGAGAAGCGCGAAAATTCATGATCATTCTTGAGCACGATCGAGACTTTCACGGCTGTGCTCCATGTCGCGATTGTGCTTAAGCAAGATCGCGACCCGCAGGTTTCCCCCTCCAGCTGAACATGTTTCACTATTTTGACCATAAGTTTGTCATCTGACCTCAAAATGACCTGATTTTTAAATCATTGGATTCATAACACATTTCTCTATCTTTCCATAAATATTTATAGGTTTTGGAATTAATTTGAAAAAGATGGATTGAATCAAATTAATGGGATCGGTTGGAAGAGTACGAGTTGGATATTTTTCACTGAATATGCTTAAGTAGTTTAGTGATATCTTGTACTTTAGAGCTCCAAATGAGATGATTCTTGTTTCTAAATAAACTAGACACATAGAGCTACAAATTCTATAAGAGAGTGAATTTTATTCAGACTCTAAGACTTTCAATTTCTGGAGTGAAGTTGGGTATAATGTACTATTTCAGTACAATAGTAGTCCGAAAATATGTGGGGTATAACTTTCAGATTGGTGAACCAAATTGAATCATTTTGGTGTCTTTAGAAACGTAAGACAATGGGGAACAAATTTTTTAAAAAGGCCAAATTGAAATTTCGATTTGAGGTTTCCTAAAATCTATTCGGAAATTGGAGAAATGAGTTCATTTTCGACAATTAACCGGTGCGAGCATGCCACCCATATAGGTTGTTAGTTAATAAGGGTTCATTGAAACAAACTTACAAGGTAATACACACGCTCAAGTATTATGATTTTTAGAGCAAGAGTTGGGTTCCAGAATCGGGGCCCAACAACACACCCAAGCATATGCGATAGTAATATGTTTGCTACTCCATTGAGTTTAGCAATTATAGTGTTATGAACCTGTAAGAATGATGGAAATGGGTCTTCCAGAGGTATCAAGGATGGTTGATAATGCGATGATGATAACAGTTGATTGATAAACATTACATGAATAGTAAAGATGATATTAGCAATAAATCTTCTTTCGAAGAAGAATTTTATGTAATAAGGTTAAGCAGATCAGATAGTATATATATTAAGAATGATTAATGAAACAATAAATTAAAAATGATATTGGAGTCCTAATCCTGATGGGGACTCAAGCAGAAGAGGTATAATATACTGTTGAGAATGTATGCATTTTTGTTTGATGTAAAGAGTCCAACTATATGAGTGGATTTCTGAATATGAGGTGACATTAAGTATAAGAGACACAAATAAGATTTGATGAATATGTTACTAACACAGAAAGTTGAGTTTGTAAATCAGTTGAAATGTGTGGAGAAATTAGTATGATTGAGCAGACAACAGAATAATTTAGTGTGAAATCAGAGGAAAACGAATGAATTGAGAAAAGCATTCAGGGAAGGAAGTCATTTGGGGAAATTGAAAATAATGTGAGAAATGAGGAATCAGTTATTTAAGGAATTATGAGAACTAATCAGGGGCAAATGGAACTTTGAAAACATTTGTTTGAGTTAACAAATGCCCCGACAGTATTATGGTATTGAAGATTAAAGTGATTCAAGCGAAATTTGATGATGTATAATAGGTATTTGAAAATTTGAGAAGGATAATTTGAATACATGAAGAAAAATGTGTAACGTGTATGAGAAATGAAAGAAATGAAAATTTTGAGGAATTATACTGATATTAACTATATCGTATGGATTTGGAGATTCTATAGTATGCAATAATATTATATAAGAGATTTGGATAAATCCAATGCAACAGGATAAAGTGATTTCATATGTATAGAGACAACTAAATTCCTATGAGTTGATTATTCGATACATGATTTAGAGCTACTATGGTAGTGATTGTTTTGAAGTTGGGAGACAGTATAT
>JANIJH010000008.1:55420606-55435348 GCA_024520975.1 Erythroxylum areolatum | reverse complement strand
TTTGGTGGATAAGAGATTTTTGAAATAGAAAGAATTAAGGTAAAAGTTAGCAGTAAAATGAAAGCAATATTTGTGTATTAAATTGATGAAGAATAGGTATATATGTGTACGTTCTGTCATTGGTGTTCATGATTAGTCATGGATTATAATTTTTCTTTATGGAGGGCATTGATTTGAAATGAAGTTAAGAATGAAGGGAAAATACAGTAGAAAAAGGTGATCTTGGTATGAGTTATGTGAAGAAAAGGTTTTGAAACAAATTGGTAGTTGATCTAGAAAATGTTCACTGTGTATGTTCACTATGGATACATTTCTTATGAAGACGTCAAATTTAAATTCTGTCTCTAAGAATCTCAAACTTTGTCATGAAGTTGAGAATTGGGTGTAGTACATTAGAAGATGAATGTAAAATTCGTGTTCTGAAGTCAGGGGAAATTCTGGATTGATCTAGGTAGATTTTGGCAAAGTTTCCTTCTTAAACATTGTAGATCTTTCTTTTATTTTTCAAATGATATATAGTATGAAATTTTTGGAAAATTGTGTCGAGAGTTATGATCCTTATAAGTGGAGATGCTCTGGAGAGTATAGATAGTGATTTAGAACTTTGGGGATGTGAGAAAGACCCAGTTGAAACATCTTCTTATGCATGGTGCATCGTCCTAGTTTTGGTTCGTCTTAGTTTTGCTTTGTCTTAGATTTGCTTCGTCTTAGTTTGCTTCGTCTTAGTTTTACTTCGTCTTAGTTTCACTTCGTCTTAGTTTTGCTTCATCTTAGTTTGCTTCGTCTTAGTTTTGCTTCGTTTTAGTTTGTTTCGTCTTAGTTTTGCTTCGTCTTAGTTTGTATCGTCATCTCATATTCCATTTTTGATTCTTCATAAGGTGGAATTGGTCTTTGAGGTCTTCATGAAAGTTGTATATCTAGCAGTCTTCTTTCAAGCCGTCTAAAAACAAAGTCAATTTGAAACTTGTAGTGAGAGTTATGGCAATTGCGCCAAGGCATGTACAATATGAGTAAAGACATGAACATGTTAGATTCTTTTGGCCATAAATTTTTCTCTGTACACTCAAATAACTTTCTTCTTCTTTTGGCCATAAATTTTTCTCTGTACACTCAACTAACTTGCTTCTTGAACCATTGGGCTTGCAAGACACTGAGACACTGCTATACATTTTCACCAAAAATCATGGCCATCTGAAATGAATTGAAAAAGATTTAATGAAAAGAGTGGGACAGGTACAGTGAGTGTGCTCTTAAGTAATATGAACTGATGGTATTCTACTGAACATACTTCAGTATTTTGAGTATATCTAGATCTATAGGATTCCAAATGAGGTGATTTCTAATTAGTGGTAAATTAGAGACATGGAGCTACAAATGGAATGAAGAAATTGGAATCTAATTTAGTCTCTGAGATGTTTAAATTCCATATGGAAGTTGTGCATAGTATACTATTATGGACAAGAGCAGTCTAAAAATGTTTGAAGTATATATTTTGAATCACTGAACCAAATTGAATGATTTTAGTGTCATTAGAAACTTAAGACAACGAGGACCTTTTTTTTAGAAGAAAGTGTTATGTCAGAAAGTTCAAGGGTGTTTTTGGCAAGACACTCAAGTTTAAAAGGACATAAGCCTATAAGGAAGGATAAAATGAATTTTTTGGACTCATTAAGGGCATAAAAGGACAAGGCCAAAATGTGGACTTATATTTAAGAGAAGAAGAAAACGCGAATGAGAAGATTCTGGAGAAACAAAATGCGTGGATGAGAAAACAGGTAAGAGATAGAAAACATGAAAAAGAAGGAAAGAGAGAACGAAGAGAAAACAAGTTAGGGTTTTAATTTCCTTAACCTTCAAGAGAGATTTTGAGGTTGTTCAAGAAGAGAAAAAGGTAGAGGAAGAGAAGAGCTTCCAATTGAGCTAAAGATTTCTTCATTTGGTGAAGAACCAAGGGGGGTCATAGAGGCCTATTTCAGTTAGATCATCTCACGGAGTACGTATTAAAGATACGGCAGGAAAGAACCTTTGATACTTCAGGTTGTTGTAAAGAGAAGAGGCATTTTGAGCAAATCAAGTCTTTAAGCAAGGAAATCAAGGTAGGTACATGTTTGTAATAGAGTAAATAAGCCACTACTATTTTTTTCCTTAAAGCAAAGAAGTTTACTAATTTAAATTGCATTTTAAGTGTTGCATCCTTTGCTTTTGCATGATTTGTGAAATCTGCTATATGTTTGCTATATGAACTGTGTAATGATTTATAAAGAGATTTTTCAAGTGATTTTTAAAAAGAATAGAAATTTATGAAATCCAGTTTTGAAAGCGTATATGAAATATTGTATGCTCGTGAAACTCAATTTTTCAAGAAGTGTCATTTTGGGCAACACAAGATTACAAGTTTTGAAATATATGCATTATATGGGTGGTTTGTGGTGTTCCCTCAAGAACCATCATGTGCACATTAACCTAAGTTTAAGCTTCTCCCGCCTGCCCGCTAGTGGCACGAAGCTCCTTCAAGGACTCCCTCAAGTTTACGACTACACAGGACCATTATTTGAGAATGTGTAGTGCATCATGTTTTGGATCCACCCAAACCATTCTGATATGCTTATGTGCTCATGATATGTTTGACATGATAGATGCTTACATGATTTATACTATTGTAAATTTTTTACAAGTTAAGAATTTCATGAAACGAGTGTTGGATGAGTTTAATTGTGAAATTTCTATGGTTTCAAAAAAGAAAATGTACAATGGCAATGAGTTCTGAAAAAAGTTTTGCTTATCTTTTTTTTTATTATAAACTGTCACCCACGAGCTTTCAAGCTCACCCCCTTCCTGTCCCCACCATCAGGTGACGAGGAAGAGATCGAGTGATCAAGAGTATAAGGACGTTACTTCAAATTATGCATATCTTGGAGTTTAAGTTATCTTTGTATAATCCAAGGATTAGTCACATTTCAAGAATATGTAGTTCATGTAACTTTTGTAATTTGAGATTTTGGATTATGTTGTAAAATGGCTTGAAAAGCCATTATAGCTTTGTAAAACCCTTTTGTTTGGAGGGTATTGAAATGTAAATGGAGGAAAAGAAAAATTATTAGTATGTGGTGTATTTAAGAGTATGGTGTAGTAAAGATACGCTCAAGTCTTATAATATCCACAAAAGGGTTGGATTCCGGAATCAAGCGGGATCCAACTCTAGCCATTGGTAGGCTTTGACAAAGGAGTATAACTTCGAAGGTTGTAGAACATTCATTAACTCATTTTCAATATATTACTCTGTTTAATTTTTTCAAAAAAAAGTTATATACAAGTATTACAATGAAAATGTATGTTAGCTATATTAAAAAAAACTCACTAACGAGAATACAGAGTATCGATAATATATAGCATTATAGCGACCAATTTAGTTTTAGATCATAACTAATACATCATTGCTGATCATTGGCAATAATGGCAACTCTAATCCAATTGACTATACGTTCCGTGAATTGATGTTGGCTCTCTTCAACACCCATGTATATCCTCCGATTCCTTTCCCTACTAATTGAATGGATAATGGTATGAAAAGCAGTCAAGATAACCATGCAATTTGCTCTACTTTGGGTGACAAAATGTGTAAGAAAATTCAAGATTTTAGTCCACTCAAAGGTATATCTAGGTAATTATAACATGACTATAATTCTACTCCAAAATGCTTTGGTACAAACACATTCAAAAAAGTAAATGATTTCTATTCTCACTTAATAGCTTACGGAGTGTGCATATGGGATTAAAAGCACCAAACCATCTATCCTTGGTTCGAAGCCTATTTTTGATCACTAATCAAGTGAACATGGTAGCTTTGCGATTTAAATTTTGCTTACAGGTAATCTCAAACCAGGGAACCACTTCAAGATTATTAAACAGTACCTGTTGACAAGATTTATTGTTGAAAATAAGACTAAGGTGTGGAAGCCAGGCTAAGTTATCCTTCGTCCTTCCTTCAGGAATGTTGGGCAAATAATCCAACAACAAGTGAAAACCTATGAAACTACCAACCCATTCTTGACTTGAGGTAAGCATAGATACTCTTAGCATTGAGAGGAGTTATATTTCTGAGTCTAGATAGATCAGGTCTGAGAATAAGAGGACTATGATTGGTCCAATTATCAAACTAAAACCGTATATCCTCTCCATTCCCCAACCTAAATTTGATGTGTAGGAAGAATAAACATCTCAACTTGAGTAAATGCTTAAATAACCATGAAAATTCACTAGAAATGTCTAACTACCATAAACTCTGGTTTTAAAGATAATACTCATTAATCCATTTAATCCACAAAGTCTCCATATTCATTTACCAAACATTACTTTCTGCATTTGCACAATTAAGATGATCCCAAGCCCTCCTAACCTATTGGGTATAGTGACGTCACTCCATTTCACCTTAGCTTGCTTCCCATTTTGCATACCACAAGAAAGCTTTTAGTATTCTATCTATCTCTTTAGAGATCTTCCTCAGCAAAACCAGATGAGTAGACCAATATAGATGCATACTATTCAAAATAGAATTGATGATAAGTAAATGGCCAACAAAAGATAGATATTTATTTTTCCAAGCATTGATTCAAGCTTTAAGCTTATTAATCAGAGGAACAAAATATGAGAATTTAGGCTTAGTAGGAGTGATTGGGATGCCCAGATATTTGAAAGGAAGAGAGGATAACTCAAATCCAACCATGCTCCTAATCTGCTCGTGGTCCCTGATATTCGAGGACAGATGCATATCACTTTTCCCGACATTGACTTTCATATCAGACCAATCATTATATATCATTAAAATCTTGTATTACTTACCATATATCATTATATTGTATTACTTACGATGTCAATATTTATTTATTTTCTATAAGAAGCATATATCATTATATTACAAACTTCATGTAAAAACTATTTGAAAATTTTGTGACACCATATAAAATTATCAAATCATATAATTTAAAAGAAAAATGACAAGTAATCATCTATGTAATATTAATTAATTTTGAGTTTATAGTTTCATAAATTATTTAAATGATTTGACATTTTTTTTAGTTAAATTTATCTTTATACTTTATAATCATTGCCAATAATATTAAATTTGAAATTTATCAAAATGATATTTAGTTACAAACTGATCAACTCAAAGTTAATGAATTCATAATTATAAATAAGGGAGTTATTTTGTTATTAAGCATTTGGTGACGATCTACAAAAATTGTAGCCAAAAGTAAATAATTCGCGATGATTCTTGGAATCGTCACCAACGACTTACCCTTTGACGACAATATTATATAAACATCTTGCCACGATTTTTCCTAATTGTCACCAAAAACTTTCCATTTTGAGACAATTTTTCTGAATTGTCGCGAAAAGCATGTCATTTGGTGAGGATTCAAAAAGTCATCCCAAATCGTCATCAAAAGCTAATATTTAGCTACGATTTTTAGATTGTCCCCAAAAAGCGCAGTCGGTTGTCCCTTTTGTTGTATTGTATATGCCAATCATGCCTTTTTGAACTTAAATATCGAGATTAGGTCTATACTTTTGATTTCTTCACTCAACACCTTCCCCCCACCTCATGGTATCCATACCACAAATCTCGTTTCCATACCCGTGATGTAGGCCTTCGAGTTTGGATAAATGCATAACTCTACTTGAATTCGTAATCGTAGCTCACACTTAGAATTTAAATATTCAAACAAGGTACATATATAATAGCAACGATAACACTGGAGATAGACCTGTAATGAAATCAATTGATGTGGAGATCACTTTCGGTGGAAAAAGTGCTTACATTGAGGAAGTGTATTAGAAGTTACAAAAAATTCGTTGATTTAGAAGAAGCGAATCACTCCTTAAATAGGGTTGAATATTTTTCGCATAAGAGGATAAGGTCAATGAAAAAATAGGAACGATATGGTAATCTCTGCAACTCTCACAAGTTATTAAAATTAATATTGGCAGATAATTGCAACTATGTACATATCATTTCCTTTTCCTATAATGCTCTCATAATGCTGGAGTTTAGTACCCCTTTTTTTTAAGGAAAATGAATGAATGTTTGATATCAATAGCGAAAAATAGAATAACATTACAATGTTTGTCCAGTTGTAAGCATCCTAGCTTTTCACAAAGAAAAAGGAAACTACGTTGCATGATAATCTGATGAGTTCAAACAAAGCAGTTTAGTTGAAATGGAGGACATGTTGATCATAGGTTCTAGATACTCTTCATTCTAGTTGACAAAAGTTAGTCAGCTTTTTTAGCAACTATGACAGCCCTTATCTAGTTCAATATTTTTTCAGCTAGCAGGTGGTTGTATTCTGCTTACTTGTTTGTAAATTTTGCAGTTTTACTCTTTTCAAATTGCATAGATGGAAGTGGAGAAAGCAACTTTGTTTTGAAATTCATTCTCTTTCCCTATACTGGAAAGATTAATAAACCTGTCAAAATAGTCTTCCATTGGTGTGTGTATGTTGCAGAATCCAACGTAACTTAGATTGTGCACAAAATGGTTTTGGAGTATATGAGTTATTTCTGGTACAGCTCACTGGAGTTTAGTAACTTACAGCTTAGACTTGCTTATGTAGGAATCCAACCATGATCGAATCACAGATGCAGCGGAAAAACAAACAATTTTATAGATTCCGAGCAGATCTCGATAATTGAATAAACTTGAATAAAACACAAAACAAATTAGAAATTGTACCTTATTTGTCTTCCTGTTGAAAAATTTTTGAAACCTTTTCGATCAATTAATCACGAGCTGTTCAATTGTCCAACATCTGATAGTATCTATAGAGCAATTCTCAAAACTGATTTGAGAGGAAGAAGAAAAAAGTGCTAGCGTCTAAAATGTTCTTTCCTTTTTAAACAAAAAAATCATGAGGGTCTTTAATTAAAAATAAATTCCTTTAATTATAATTAAAATCAAAATCAAAATCAAAAGCAAAATAATTTAATTTCAATAAAATCAAATATCTTATATTTGATCCCAAAGTTTCTCAAACTTTATAATTAAGTCCAAATTAATTAAATTGATTTTTCTTTCACAAATTGGTGTTTGATGTGTGACACATTAGGTTCCTAATAAGTTGGCAATAATTATAAGTTACAATTCTAATTTACAACTAAAGTTAGAAAAATTAAAGCTTCTTTTAATTTATCTTTAATTCTCCAATTAAACAATTCATAATCATAAATCATGATTGACGTCTAAGAACATGTCATGATTACCCAAATATCAGGAATGTCAAAATGATTGACTTAACTTATCTATGCATGGCTATGATGTATAATTTAATCTTTTCGTTATTCAATATTCTAGTTGGACAGAGTATGGATATAGTGTCTACTCTTATCATCCAATCATGATAATTCTTGCTAATTAGTAATTGATTTATAATTGAAATTTGAAAACACATTTCAAATGTCAATTCACTCTGACCAGAGAAATCCATGAATCATTACTAATAAAGGAACAGTAGAATTTTCTCTGCAATTAGTTTAGAGTGAAGAATTATTTATTGACTTACTCAACTATTTCCATCTGGTTCATATTGTATCCAATTACTACCAACTGAATTATCCTAGGGTGATTCATAAGTAACATCAAAATATAGTAATTTTTATACGAGATACTTTGGTAATCTCAAGTCTAAGGATCAATTATACAACCATCATTATGAGATAATCCATAGACACAAAAGTTGTAGCACCCCACTCTTGCAAGACCTATACCCGACATCCTAAGGGATGTCCGAGTGTGAATCTTGCAAGAGCAGCATACTAGAACAGTCAAACACTGAAAACCAGATACTGCATTAGCCCCAAACCTTAATTTCATAAATATTTGCATTTACAGCATTTCAACCATTACATAAATCATCGAAATTTCACTTTCCACTCAAGCCCATTTCAAATACAAAATACTTATAGTCATAATGTTATTACATTTCAAAATCGTTTACATACATATTGCACATCATCTATGAATACACATTTTAAAGTAATACAATGAAATAAATATGCAGGTGCGAACTAATTCCGACCCCTATCTTTCACTTGTATGCAGTAGGTATACCCTTGTTTACCTAATGGGGTACTCTTCTAAGCCAAAAAAATAATTGCAAATTTTGGGTGAGTTTTTGAAAACTCAGTGAGTGACCATCCTCGATAGTTCACTCAGTTACATAACACATACAATTCACAAATTTACATCGTTCATTAATACTCATATTGAATCACATACACTAATCAGTCATTTCACATTTTTCATTCAACACATATCACACTCCGAAATCATTCAAACCATTATAATCATTCACTTCTTATGCATATGCAATACTTATGAGCCTTACTTTCTGTTTTATTTCTTTGTTGTGATTGAGTGCTTATAACTATCTCATATCCATAATGAATACTAGGCTTATTAATAACTATCCTGTATCTGTTGGAGATATCGGGCTCATTTCACATGGTGAGCCTTTGGCTCTTAATCACTTTATAAGCTCTAGGCTCTTTTTCATATTTTGAGCTCTAAGCTCTTTTTCCGTGTCTACCTGGTCACAACTACCTTTATCTTTCATGCATTCATGTAATGAAATGCATCAATCACATATGATCAACTTTTCACTTTCACTTATCCTTAGACATTAGTCCGGCATTCAACATTAAAGATGAGAATCATTCTTTTTCATTCATATACATATTCACATTTTTCTTTGAAACTAGGTCTGACATTTAACAATCAAGTCATGTATCACGTATTTTATCAAATTCATATACAAGGAGCACTTGAATATCTCAATCATACCTCACAATCATCAGACATTTTGTTCGGAAAAAAAAACAATCAATCACATTCATATGACCATTCAGTAGTTAATCGATACAAAAATTCAAAACAAAACAAACAATGAAATAAGACCATCTAGGTCGACTCACAGTACGCTCTATATTAGCAATAACTTATATGATCTGGCAACGTCTGAATGCGAACGTTTATCTTATTTAGCTTCATTTTCTTCAAATCACCAGGAAACCCTAGCTCCTCCACATACACAATCATCATGGTTGAAGGAGGAATAGATTGGGTCTTTTATCTACACGAGGAGGATAGCAAGGTATTGAAGTGGCTAGTATAAGATTACGGTCAAAAATCAGTTGGTAGAGGGTGGCAGGAGTTTCGTGTAAGGAGAGTAGTGAGGAAGATGAAAATGTACTTAGTTGCTTGGTCCATTTGTCTCCAATTTCTAATCCAATTTTCTCCTAATCTTTAGTGAAACTTGTCATTAAATCTTAATGTCACTTATAAAAATTTCCACTATCATTAGACTTTTATTTATACTATTATTCCTCAATTGTTCTATGACTTGACATTTTTCCTAGTTCAAAAATACTCTAAATTCTCGAAAAATTTGCAAACTTCACCGAAAATTCTAAATCAATAAAATACACTCTCCAAATCAATTTCCACATAAAAACCATAATTCTCAATATAACACATTTATAATTCAATTATACCTGAAAATGTCAAATGAGTGCATGTATAGTCATTTTATTGTGCAAAAATTCAAATTCACGTGTGTGTATGCTAACATTATGCATGAGTATGAAATGCATTTTTCTTAATCTCTCTTTGATCTCACATGTACCAAATTTTAGGCTTCTAACTCTTAGTATGAGAATGGGATATTACAGAAGTAATATTCCATCCAAAATTCTCATAATCGAGTCAGTTTAGCGACTTATTCTCTAATAATCACCCATATATAAGTTTAAGTATCTCCATATTTTAATTTATGAGATCAATTACTTTCTTCATAAGAAAGAAACATAATGTGTGATAGTTTTACCGATTCAACAATATCTCGTCTTGATGAAACTACAACTAGGAACATTTAGGAATAATACATAAGTGTAAATTGAATCTCATAATTGTGATATCATCATATTTTTAATTACATAATAATTATTTCAAGGATTTTATCTCTAGTATTAAAACATAAAATTTTAATTAAATTAATACATAAAGATAAACAAAGCCTTTTCAAGTCTTTTCAATATCGTTTTCGTATCACAATTCATCATCAAAATTCATATAGCAAAATATGTAGCAATTTTGCAAATCATTCAATAGCAATAAAAGCAACATTTATGAAGTAATTGAAATCATTTATAATCATTTATTCTCTTGATTTGGAAAAACATTAATGGCTCATTATTCAATTATAAACATAAAACCCATCTTGAATTTCCTTGCTTAAAACTTGCTCAAAAATGTCTCTCCCCTTTCTCCTCTTGCCTCTTTTGATTTCCTTCATCAAACACAAAATTTCCATTCAATAAGGATTCAAATTGGAGAACCCATAAGACATATTCACTAAAATTAGGTCATCTTCTTAAGATCATAATATATATACTTTTCTTTTCTCATTCTGTTCTGCTTGTATACTTTAATCTCATCATTTCTACTTATATCCCTATTTTCCTTAAACAATCCATGACTGTGTATTCACATCTATATCACATTCGAGGACATACAACCAAAATACAATATTGACATCATATTTAATAATACATCCACCAATACCTACGTGCATGTATTATAACATCATATTACCTACGGAGAGGCTAGAATAGTAAATATGAGTGATCAATGAGAGCTTAGAAATGCATTTTTCATGCTCATGCATAATATGTCATACACATACACATGAATAGTGAAGTTGTTGCATAAGAAAATAATTGTACATGCATTCATGGATAATTCTGAGTATATTTTGGACTGAGTTGTGATTTTTTTATTTAATACAATCCACACAAATGTTAAATACAATAAAATCCCATTTAGGAAGTATTTCATTCTTTAAATTGTTCTTTGGAATCTTGTCCCAAAAACTTATTCCATAAGTACATAGATATATTATTAATCAAAGTACATTTGATACCAATATTAGGATTCAAGGTTAATAAAGTTTTAGCATAAACAACAACAAGGTTTAATTTATATAAACCATTGCATAATACAATACTACCAATCGTGTGGTTATGTTTGTACAAACTAAAACTACAACTACTAAATTTCAATGAGTATCTATATCTATCAATTTTGGATAAATAAACTAAATTCCTAGATATACTACGTACATAAAAAAAGTTTCACATAATTGCAAATGATATCTAGTATCTAATACTAAGCAATAAGTCCTGACAACTTCTATTGGAACTCTTATTTTGTTGCTCGTATAGATAAAAGTTTCATTTGATCTTATAAGGAATCCTTATAAAGTAATAGAAACATGAGCAATATAACTAGAATTAATCCACCAAGTATTGAAAGGAATTTTAATAAGTTTTTTTTTTCAAAACCTATATAAGCACCATACCTACCTTTCTTCTCAAACCATGCCTTATATTTAAAAAATTCCTTTTCGAAATGTCCAACCCTATTACAGAAATGGCATATGCATTCATCGTGCTCTTTCTTATGGACCTAAGAAAAATCCCCACTAAATTTCATGGGTCCCTTCATTTACTTGTCATGCTTCCTTCTTCCTTTCTTAGCAGCTCCACACATACTATGCAACTCATGCACATTCTATTTTGTCCTTCATGTCGTTATAGTGTATTTTAGAAGGGACCATACTCAGATGATAATAAGTTTAGGATGAACTGCAAAAGGAAGCTTTCATCCACTTTCATTCCCAAGGATTTAAGTCTTACTGCAATGTTTGCCATATCAATGACGTGTTTATGCATAGTACGTGATCCATCAAACTTCATTGTAGTCAATGTACCCATAGGAGTCCCTGCAAGAGACTTATCAACAGTCTAAGAGCGCTCTTCCAAAAACTTAAGAAATTCCTTAGCACTTTAAATTTTGGGAATAGCAGACTTAATATTACCAATAATTGTCATCTTTATGTACATCAGACTTAATCTATTTGATCTTTCCTAATTATTAAAATGTATTTTCTCCTCGTTAGTGCTTAAAACATTTAGAGCATCAAGTTTCTCAGTTTTAAGTGTTAAATCCAAGTTCAAAACTCCGAGATAGAACTGGATTTGTTCACTCCATTCAAAGAAGTTCCATCCATTAAACATTGTAACAAATGAGAGATTTAGATGTATGGTAATAACTGCTATAGAAATTAAAACTTAATATTAATGCTTTGAGTCATATAACAATATGAACTTTATAAATTTCATATTAATGTTCACCTTAGTGCAATCCATTAACACACCATATAACACATAATGATTCTCATAAATTGTATACTAATGATTACCTTTAAGCAATCCATTAATATACTATCCAACACCTAACATGTACGTTATTTAGTAATCATACATACACTAACTAGAAACTAACTAGAAATATTTATTATTTTTCAATATCTAAACACAACTAATTAGTGCATCACCTACATCCATTCTCATTAATTATAAAAACTAGCAGGTTAACTCTGCGTAAATGCGTAGTGAAAATGCCCACTGAATTTATATGCTGGGAAAATTTTAACGTCATAGTTAAATAAAAAATAATATCAAAATGTAATAAAATAAGCATCGGTTGGGAGAAGAAATAAGATGAAATGAGTTTCTTTCAGATAAGTTTAAAATAGTTTACATGTCTACTACTTACAGCCTCCAATGGTAACCTCTTGATTTGTTCCACAGCTTGAGGAAGATTTCTGATTATCTCCTATTTGTTTGGGTGCCATGATTTTTTTGTATATCTTGTCAAGTTTCTCATAACACTCTGCAATCACACCATTACCTGTAATAAAATCAGTGAAATTAATCTAATGAACTCTAGATGGTTTATTCTGTGATTTCTTATTATAAAAACTAATCATAGCTTGGCAATGTAAGGTTGGAGAGATAAGTTTAAAATAGTTTACATGTCTACTACTTACAGCCTCCGATGGCAACCTGTTGATTTGTTCCACAGCTTGAGGAAGATTTCTGATTATCTCCTCTCTGTTTGGGTGCCATGATTTTTTCGTATAGCTTCTCAAGTTTCTTGTAACACTCTACAATCTGTTTTATTCTTTGTCTGGGATCCGGGTAACTTTGCTGTTCTCAGGAATTCATATTTTTGTGAAAGATAATTTTGACACCAGTACCTGTAATAAAATCAGTGAAATTAATCAAACGAACTCTAGATGGTTTATTATGTGATTGCTTATTATAAAAACTAATCATAGCTTGGCAATGTGAGGTTGGAGACAATAGTAAGGCGAATGGTGGTTTACGTTAGCAGTGGAAGAATGCAGAAAAAAATGAGGACGGAACGTATTAAAACATGGAATGTAAAGATAAAGAAACGATTTTGTTGAAATTATAAATATAAAAATTTGGGGTCAAACAAGTAACGAAGAAAAGAATTGCTTACTGAACTGAAAGGTTGCTCTTTGCTTGTTGAAATAGGAGACGTAACTTTGAGAGTTATTATCTTCTTGGAATGGAGGATGTGATGAATATTAGTTAAACACGAAGAAGGGAAAAGAAGAGGGTACGAATTGTTTGATTGAAGTGAAGAGGAGAAAGGTTTAAAAGTTTAAATATAGACGTATCATTGGAGCGTCTGGCAGGGAAGAAATATAACTGTGTAATAAATAATTGAAGTTGAAGAGGCAGAGAATAAGGAGGGAAGCTAAAAAAATGGCGTGTAAAGATAAAGAAAGGGTTTTGTTGACATTATAAATTGAAAAGATTGGGATCAAAAATGTTATGGACAAAAGAATCAGTTACCGACTTGAACGGTTGTTCTTTGTTTGTTGAAATAGACGAGGTAACCTTAACTGTTCTTATCTTTCTGGAACGGAGAATGTGATGTATTTAGATTAAACAAGAAGAAGGGAAAAGAAGATGGTAGGAATTGTTTGATTGAAGTTAGAGGAGAAAGGTTTTAAAGTTTAAATATAGAGGTGTTAGGGGACCGTCTGGCAGTTGAGATTTGAAGAGTTGCACAGTATTAAACATGGGGTAGCACTCGAAGATGATAACGCGAAGCAGAAATGATTTTCCTAGAGATTCGTAAAAAATAGGTGACATGTGTAGAGAGGAGGAAGACATCTAAATAAAAAATTTTGGTGGTCATTGAAACGTCAATCTCCGTTCTGATCCTCTTCTTGATTACTTCTGCAATACGTTATTGGCAGTGTTTGACATTATTATAGCAGGTAGAAGATTATACCTATCAATTCAAACATCAATCTATGTTATAGAAGAAATCTGTGATGAAATCAGGAATGATTTACGGAAGAAACAAACATAGTCAAACTAAGACGAAGCGCGGAGCCAAAAGTAAAACGAAAGTAAGAGGAAGCGAAAAATTCAGACGTGTTTTTTTTAGTCTGTTTTTCATCATCTGCTTTTGCTTGCGTCTGCTTTTGGCTTCTGTCTGCTTTTTAACTATCGTCTGCTTTTCAGCTTCCGTCTGTTTTTAATGTCCGTTTGTTTTTCTACTTCGTCTGCTTTTTAACGATCGTCTACCTTTTATTCTTCGCCTGTTTTTCATTCTCCGTCTGTTTTTCCACTTCGTCTGCTTTTCATTCATCCATCTGTTTTTCTGCTTGGTCTGCTTTTTATTCTTTCGTCTGCTTTTCTGCCTTCATTATTTGTTTATCATCAAAATCATAAATGTAAAGTTATTTTGACTTAACAATCTCCCCCTTTTTGATGAAAAAAAATTATCATAGAATAAAT
>JANIJH010000008.1:55388980-55406228 GCA_024520975.1 Erythroxylum areolatum | reverse complement strand
AAAGCTAAGGACTGACAGTGTTGATGATCCAAGAGAGAACAAGGGCGTTGCAACGATCCCAATGACCATGAAACGCAGAAGTAAGATCTGAGCGAGGAAAAGAGCCATCAACAAAACCTAATTTGTTTTTTGTGACAAGAGAAATCTACATTGATCTACTCCAAATACAGTAGCTCTCCGGTCCAGTGAGTTGATGAGACACAAGAACAGTGCTCGGAGTGTCGGATGGATGAAGGTAAAGGGGATTGGAAAAATCAATGGCGGTGGAGGAAGATTGACTCGTTAAATCGGAAGGAGTAACCATGATGAACAGAGGAGAAGAATAAAAATGATGATCGGAAAAACGATCGGAGAAGAAGCGGAAGATGAGATCCATTTATGGCTCTAATACCATATTAGAAGTGCCTAACTCATCCCCAAAAGCTAGCTCAAGAGTAAGAGGTTTGCACATTATTATAAATTCTTGAATGCCTTTATAGTTATCTGATGTGGGATTCCTGACATAAATATCCATTCATCCCCAGTTGGTGCATTCTTCTAAAAAGGGCATTCAAAACTCAAGACCATTTGCTATTCCAATGAAAAATACTCCAATAGAGCTTGGAGTGGTTTGTTAAGGCTATACATCCTGGAGAACCCCCCTAACAATTGGAATGATATAGTATGGTGGAGTTTGAACCCCTATATAGAATTGAAGGCGATAACTAGGGTTTTTTTTCACATTTTAGAATCCTATCTTGTTAAATGTATATGGGATGAGAGGAAAAAATGGAATTTTATCTAACCAAAGCCTAATTGAGGAAGATTTCCTCAACATGCTAAGTAATAATTAAAGTTAGAATGCGCCTTTGCCTATTCATGGTCAAGCATAAAATCAGCTCAGATATCATCTCCAATTGGCGAATTGTATAACATAGCAATACTAGTTAATCAAGCCTGAAGACTTGTTATATACAACAATGGATTAACCAGTTAGGAATTGCAATTGATACCTAGTTTATTCCTTGGTAACCTTTTATACTCTTGTTTCCTTTCAAGGAATAATATATATAATTTTATTCTTTAAAAAATATTACTGAAAAACGTACAAGGATTGAATAATCAAAAGTTAGTGACATACAATGTTAGAAGTTTTCTTAATTTTACATAAGTTTCAACTTATTTAAAATTTTAATTAAATTTCAAAATTTTTAAGTAAATAACTTATCTTTAAAACATTTATTTCCTTAAAAATAAGATACCTTACAAGTTAAATAGATGAGTTACATATCAAATTTTGTCTTTTCTTATCTACTATTATCTATTTTTGTTAGAACAAATATTTTGTATTATAAATTATATTTTAAAACGATTTAGAAATATTCTTAAACATTAGTACAAAAGTTAAACAAATTTAGCATTTAATCAATAGTTATCTCATTTATCACATAGTAAATAATGCGTACATGATAAGTGAAAATATATCAAATAATACCTAAAACCCTCATTCTAATAATACATTTTATGTTGTCAGTACTATCTCCGTACTCTCTCCTATAAAGAAACCGAATAACCAAAAAATCAGTAAACATCAGAAAATAAATTTAAAAAAATTTTCACAAGTCATCAAAACCTAGACTAACAAGAATGTTATAATTTAACCTCTCGAAAAGCAAAAAAGATCAAATTTTGTTTATGGAAAAGTAATGTAAACTCCAAAATGATCACGAAAAGAGCAAATGAGTTGTCGCACAACTTGAAGATAGTTATACTTCTAAGTGAGGAAGTAGAGTAAGTTGAGTGTAGACCTCGTTGATAGTTTTAAATGGAAAACTTTTTTAATGCTAGTATACAAATCATAACTTATAATATAAAAGATATTGTTCTTGCGAGGATTGAATATAGTTACCTAACGATCTAAATACACTTTGTCTAAGGTAACAAAATATTGAATTAATTGGAAATTAAAGTAAACTAACAATGATTGAAATTGAAATTATTCAATGGTGGAAACTTAAGGATTATTATATCCTTGTTTTGTCTTTCCTTTACCTTGTTAATTCAACTACGCTTGATCCTAGATATCCAACGGATTTGATTACCCTCTCTTGAGATCTAATTAAGTAATCCTAATTGAAATAGATAAGAGTTGAGTTGCAATCTACCTATCTTTCAAAACTACTATTAACCACTCAATTGGCTTTGAAGCAATACTAAGGATAATTAACTCACAATTACGATCTTATTTCAATTGCTTATTAACTTGATACTTTTAAGTCTATTATGGTACTAACTCTTTTTGTGTAACTTAATATAAATTTCTCGATTCAAATCAAGTATGAGCACAAAAAATATCATAAAACAATAATATATTGAATCCAATAAGGTAAAAGTTATACAAAATAATTTAACAATAATTCCCTAATATGGATTTAGAAATCCATAATCTTGTTTAAAGCACAACTATGCAGATTTGGCATACAAGGTAACAAAATAGAAAAATACAATAGAATGAAATCAACTTGAAGCCTTGATATGGAAAATCTGGAAAACTGGAGTTGATCTTAATATTTCCATCTTTTCATCTTCTTATTTGCCATAGGCAACCCTTTTTTGTGATTTTTTTCCTTCTTTTGATGTCTTCATCAACTCTAGAATCTGCCTCCTTGTATAGACTTCAATGATATCATTTTATAGCAAAAATTAGGTTTTTCAAAACATACATGATCATTTACATGGTCGTGTAGGCGATTGTATATCTCTAAAACCTCTCAATCATGACTTTACACTGTCAAAGAAGCTTAAACAGGCACATACATGATCTGTATGTCAACATACATAAGCATGTATCTTTACATGGGTAAAAATGGCATCTTTGAATCTCCACACATGTATAGTGACTTACACGATCACTGTACACATTTGTGTAATTCCAAAGTTGTTTCAATTCTTGCATGCTATGTCACGATTTTACATGAATTATTCTACTCTTAATATATGAAAGCAATTATCACCTAAAAACACATTTGAAGTAGAATAAGTACGAAAAATACCATAAGATTCTTAAACAACAAGCAAAACACATTAAATATGGATATAGGTGATTAATCAATTGTCAAACGTTACCATTAAGTTTATTTGTCTAGTTCAAAAGATAAGTATTAGATAAAAGTATTGGACTTTGATAAACCAAAAATAAAAAAACAATGACCTTTAGGGGATGAAACTAATATGAATCACAAATAAAAGATTAAAAAGTTGATTAGAGAGGTATCTACAAATAGTTGCAATATACTTCACAAAATATTTAAGGATGGAGATTAAAGGTGAGGAGTCCCATAAGAGAGAATGGATTTAAAGATGCAACTTATTCTATTTGGCCTCTGTAACACCCACTATATGAAACCTACAATCCTTATGCACATGGCACCCAAATTCCTATACAAACATTCATGGCATACAATTCTATTAATTTATAAGGATTGTCATCACTCATTTTTCTATTCAATATTATACATATACATATTACAAAATTTCATATCCCTTAAAATTATCATTTCAAAGTAGTATTACATCATTACATTTATATGGTAATCCAAAAGAGATATTACATATAACTTAAATTCTTAATTACAAACTATTAAGAAACTACAATTTCCTTCATTATATATACAACCATTCTTTAATCAAAAGACACATTCAAAGGTGCTTTTACTTCTAACGGTTAGCCTTGGTTCTATGTGCCTTATTCCTATTACTTGGACCTACATGGATTAAAACTAGTGCTAAGCTTGAAAACTTAGTGGGGAAACACTTTGTTTGAATGACCATTTACAGCAGTCATCTGCCAAGCACACACACGTTCATGAATATCGTAAACTCATCTAAACATTGATGGTACAATCAAAGTACATAATGCAAATATGGTTCAATATATTATCCATATAATATAAATTCACATTTATAAGCCAATTATTGATTTCCAAAGCTCATCAATACAAATTATTTGTGTTGTCATTTCGTATCTCTTATTTATATCTGTTTAATTTCCTTTTTGTATTAGGCCTGCACATTCCTGTGGGTGTGGAAAACGGGAGTTGTGGAAATTCAAAGATATGAAACTGTTGATGCCTGAAGGCATCGAACTATAAACACTTGAAGGTGTCAAACTGTGGATACCCGGAGGGATCAAACTGTGGATACTTAGAGGTATCAAACTCTAAAGATACTATGGTCTTGTAATGAAGACACCAGTTGTGTCAAATTGTATCAGCTACATCTTAACCTTATAGGCATGCCTATCTATCCATCTCCAAGACAATGAAGTAGGCACTATAATATTTGCTTTAATCACTTGCCAATTTCATAATTAATATTGTGACAAATCGCATGATATTCATTTGAAAACATAAAAACTATTTTTAAGACCATACACGTAAGTCATAACATATCACCATTAGGATAGTATTCAAATCACAAGTAGTTGTAAGATTTATTTTGTATATGTTATTTTTTATTGTGTTTCTTAACATACATTCACATAATTCTAGTATATAAATTCCTATACCTCGTTTAAATATAAAACATGTTAAATTGTACTTAATTATCTGCATAAAACTAGAATGTGAACTTGTATAGTCATACTACACACATATAAGCGATAAATATGCATACAAATCATCTATATACATGTAAATTTTCTTTAGCATGCTCATTCTTAAATTCCAATGTTTAATCACCCAATTCACATATGATAAGTCATATTTTATTTATTTCTAGGTGTATACAAAGTTTCATAAACATTCAAAAAGGTTCTGATATGAGTCTTAAAAAAATAAATAAGAGAAAAACTTAAAATATTGCAATTTGGGCTAAGCCCATGGTTGACTAAAATGGGTAAACAAATCAGTCCATAAATAAATAACACGACAGTCTCCACTTGTTCCATAATTTTCATATACCAAACATTCAATTTAATCTTTGAGGTCTTCTAAACATTTGTCTCCCTACTAGTTTCCATAGCACCAAAAATCAAACCATTTGGACTTTTAAACCATGTGATATGCACCAAAAATCATAAGCTGCTTTAATATAGGGTAGCATCAAGTCATCATTTTCTATCTCAATTTGTAATTTCTTAAAGCTAGAATTAAGTCTGAGTCTCTTCTAGAGATTTTTATTTCTATTTCTTAAGTTTCGTCTCCAATTAGCATCACCTAATTTGGAGGTCTATAGTCCTTGTTATGGCCAAAACAATGAGGCTAGTTTAAGTTAACTGAGAACCTATGATAGAATCTCACTAAATGATACTCTCTCTTGTCGCATTCAACCAATTCCATGAAAAGTAACTCAAAGACATCATTCTAAAACCATTCCATATCCAAATCAATATTTTTACACATTCAAAAGATGCACACAATATGCACACATACTGATATTAACTAAATATAGTCCCAAACCTTGAAAATTTTCAATTAGCTCTTCTTTCTCTTCCCTTTTAGCTTTGCTTGATTACTAACTAAAACACTAATAATACATATCTCAGTCCCATAACCAACCTTATAATTCCAACTCTTCATAAGCTAAGAAAGAAAGATGAAGATGAGAAGAAAAACCACAAACTTTTACCTTGATTTTCACCTAGGATTAGCTTGATTCCTTATGTAAAATGACGTGATTAAGGAGATGGAATGGAGAGGAGATGAGAAGAGAAAATTTTAGAGTTAAGACATAACATAAACGTCTCTCTCCTCTCTCTTAGACACATGTTTCAATCCCATTAGACCATATGTTGATTTTTGGCAAAATTGCATATTTAATCCTTCTTCTTCCTTTAGTTCCCACATTGGCAAATAAAATCATCAATTGATTTCATTCTAGTTCATCTTTCATATATAACTATTCATGTCCATGCCTAAATGAAAAAATTTCGAATTTACCCCTCTCTTTTAAATTAATTACAATTATGTACCTTACTATGCTTATATGCACTTAATTTTTTATATTCACTTCTTAATACATCATAGACATACTATAATGCTTTTAGGGTATAAATTGGGGCTTTATAGCTTAAAGGGAAGCGAACAAATACATTCCATTTGTTAGAAAGTGAAACATGAGGACCAATATAAGCATGTCAAAACTTAGGTCAATTAAAGAGAAAAATGGATATCGAGGTTGAGCTTGTGGAAAAAAATAGTGGCATTGGGAAGGGAAGTAGAAGCAAATAAAAGATTTGAATTAATTCACAGGTAGCAATTTAAAAACATGACAATAATTTTGTAATAACTCCTCTAAGGAGTGAGTCTAGCTCATACCAAAGCCTTCCTTGCTACTAGTTGAAACCCGTGAAACTAAAAGAATGCTAGCATAGAAGGATAGTACCTTAAAAAAAATTCTAAAACCTTGAGCTACACTTGAGATGTGCTTGAATAGTTAAGAATAGGTATAATTTTCTCTATCACTAGAGTGACAGTAGGTAATTTCCAATTAATACTGAAATAAGCGTTATATCTCTTATGGATAGCATGGGTTATTATTTGCATTCAAATTCTTTCAAACACATCTTTGATAAGTAGTAATAATTAATAAAAATTATAAGGATAACTTTTACAAATAAGAATTAATATGAAAAATATTTAATATACTGAACATTTTATAATACTTCAAACACTATGAAATTTTATCTTTAGCAAACAACTTTCTTAAAATTATTTATTTAATTGAAATAGTTATTTTTCTGGTTCTGTATATTATGAAAGTTAAAATTTATTTTTTTATTAATAATATGAAATAAAATCTATTTTTTCATAATTCATAAAAGATTTAACATAACTTTGATACGGAATAATATGTTATATATATGCATATATATAAAAAACTTTAACCTAATAAATATAAATTGATTTTTATATTTTTAATTTGTAATAATATTTTTCCTTTCTTTAGATTTAAATTTTGTTTTGAAAGTTAAAGAATTGAATTAATCAAACCAGTAGTTTAGTTATAAGGGAATACTCCCATATATCTTCTTCAAAAACAAAACATAGTTATCTAATTAATAGAACTTTACAAAGACCAATTGTTTTGTAAACTTACTAAAATTGTGATATTGCCACCGGATTATGAAGATTTCCCCGAATAGGGAAAAAGTCTTTGCTTGAATTATAGAATTTCCGTTGTTGAACCTCTGAATGTTCTTGAATATCTTTCATGCATGCCATACCCAATAGACTAGGTAGGACCAAGACAACTGCAGCAATTTTTTGTCATCTTTTCTCATTCTCGGAGGTTTCATAAGCCACTATGTCAGGAGCTACACATCTTTCCAAATTGTTTTTCTATATTAGCTTAGAGTAGCTACAATCAAAGAATAGGTGATCAGCTATTTCTACACATCCTTTAAAGAGTTTGCATCTTATATTAGCAGTTAAGTTAGTCAATTTATGTATGCTCTCTAATGTAGGCAACTTCTCTTTCAAGGCTAACCAAACTGTGTGGGATATTTTGCGGGGTAGTAAGGAGTTCCATATTAGGTTATACCATAGGACTGAGTTGCCTCTAGTTATAAGCATGTTTTTGTAAGATCTAATAGTGAAAATTCATATAGGATCGAATTCCCATTTAATTATGTCTTTAATGGGTTTGGTTGGTAATCTAGTTTCAAGTTGGGTAATCCATAAGAGAATCTACTAGCTTCCATCCAATTGCTTCCTTGGATCAATGAATGAACTTTTAGAATTAGTTGGAAAAAGGGGTCTTAATGTGTGATATTATGGAGCATATAAAGGGACTAGAGGGCTCTAGTTGTCAAACCATAGGAATGAGTAAGAACCACTACCAATCTTCACTTTTATGAGGTATTATATTGGTGTTTTGTGTTTGAAGATTTGTTGCATTGTCCAAAAAGCATATCCTCTCAATTTTGCATTTTGTAGGCTATCCACTAAAATATATAACCCATTAATCTATATAATCCATAATGTGGTTTTCTCTATGAGGATCATCCTTATATATTTTGCTAAGAGAGTAGAGTTAATGGTTTTTACGGAAGTCAGGCCTAGGCCACCCTCCTTCTTTAGAAGTTATACCTCATTCCAACCTACATTGGAAAAGGTTTTAGTAAGCATGTCCCTAGTCTAAAGAAAGTTCCTCATTATCCTTTCAATGTCTTTTATATTCCTAATAGGCAGGAGACAATGAGAAGCCCAGTAAGTGATTAGGATTATAACTATTGAGGATAATAGCTGAAGTCTCCCAAAGAATGATAGAGATTTGCCTTTCCAACTATTAATTATTGATGGTATTTTGCCATATAAACCTTGGCAGTCTTCATAGTTAAGTTTTCTTGATGAAATAGGAACTCCAAGGTATTTGAAAGGGAGAGATGATTGTGTGAAACCTTACTAGAGATTTGTTCACAATCCTTAGATAAGATGATGGAGATTTTGCTCCTATTTATACTCAATCTAGATAGGGAAGTCAATTGATTGAGAGAGTTTAGTAAGCAATTCATTGTGTCTACATTACCATGATAGAATAAAAATATGTCATCTATAAAGGATAAGTCAGAAATACCTTGCTGCTTGCATCTTTTGCAAAATTTAAAGAAGCTTGATCATGATATGTCCTTCCTGCAGGGGGCACTTGTGCAAGTCCTCTCATTCCCTAAAAAGGTTTGGATGTTTCCCCATTTATCATAACACAGTAAGAGAGAGATAAGATGCATGTATTGATCTAGGAGAAGTATCTGTACAGGAATCTGAAGTTCTTCAAAGCATATATTACGAAATTCCAGTCAGTTGAATCAAATGCCTTGTTGCTATCAATTTTGAGAGCATATTTATACCTTTGAAATTATATTTCTTAAATAGGTCTTAAGTTATCAAAATATTTTCACTGATTGATCTGCCTACTATGAAAGTAGCTTGGGGAGGGCTTATTATTTTAGGCAATACTAATTTCAACCTTTCAGTAAGGATTTTTTACATGATTTTGTAGAAAGTAGTGCAACAAGAGATTGGTATATAATCTTTTAAAGAGTTGGGATTGGGAAATTAAGTCATTAAACATAAGAGGGTTTTGTTCCATTCATTCAGAACCTTACCTGTGGAGAAGAATTCTTTAATTGCTGCATAAGCATCTCTCTTGATTAGGGGCCAAGCTTTGTGAAAGAAATAAGCATTGACCCATCTAACTCAGGGGCTTTGTTAGGATTAATGTTCATTATAACTTTCTCAGTTTCTTTCATAGAGATAGGTTTGCTCAATTTTTCATATTGTCACGGGGATAATGTATTCTAAAGTAGCGAGTCTAGATTATGAAAATGAGATCTAATTGCTTTACTACCTAGGATTTTCTCAAAATAGCTTCTTTAGTAACCAAGTATATCTTTTTGATTGGTGAGGGAGGATCTTGATTCATCCTGAATCGAAGGAATGCTTGTCTTCCTTCTTGATCATATGTAATCATTGACATAATTAGTTCTATATTAAAAGCAACCAAAGATACGTAACAAATATATGTTAGTGTCTTTATTTTTTTTAATCTTTTTGTGTGTTAATTTTTTTTATTCTTGAGGTTTGAAATTATACTTAATGGGAATTAATCTTATTTTATGTCAATATTTATTTTGAAACTAAATAGAAAAAACTGCGATGATTTTGGGATAAAAGAGCTGAACTAGATGTTGATCCTAATTAGACATAGCCTCATGCAATAACCAAAAACTTAAAACGCAGAAGCAAGACAGCCCAAGACCAAAACGACAATCCTTTATGCATGACCTAGGAAATTAACGAGTTATAATGAGATAGGCGTTAAAACGCAGCACTTAGAGACATGAGACCAAAACAAAATTCAACACATGGGGACCAAAACGGTAGCAGCTGCACAACGTTTTACATAAAAAGCACAACGTTTTAGTAAATGCAGACGTTTGGCCAAGTGAGGGAGCAAGGGTTCTGCGGAGGCTTTTGGGCGTGAACAATAAAAGTGGACACCAAGTTTATTTGTCCCATCACGCAACAGTAGAAAGGAATAGTGAGGGCGACGGCAGCTAGGCAGAAGAGAGGTGTGGAGAGTGGCGTGGAGAGTAGCTAACGTGGGAGTGAATCGTGTACTGGGCCCTTTTTAATTCGTGAAATAAATCAATAATGGGTGAGGCTTAGGGAAGTGCAAATGGAGGCGGCTTAAGTGAGAGTGAAAGAAGAGAGTTTACATGATAGATTTTATCTATTCTTGTCAGATTTTGGAGGTTGGGGACCTGTACATCCACTGCCGGGCTCTTTATCTCCCTTCCCAACGGGATTTTATGGTGTCTTGTGTGTATGGATTATATAGTGTGCCGCAGCGTCAGACCCTCTGGCATAAGTTTCAGGAATTCCGGTTGCTTCCCCCCCCTCCTTGGATTATCTTAGGTGATTTTAATTGTGTTTGCAGGGCTGATGAACGTCTTGGTTATACCCCTACCATAGATTACTTTTTGAAAGACCTTCAGGAACCTCGGGTATCTTTGAGCCTTACTGATGCCCCTTTTCGGGGGGAAGTATTTACTTGGCAGAAAAACCATTTGTGGGCAAAGTTGGATCGTGTTCTTGTGAATGTGGAGTGGGCTTTGAGGGGCTGGTTTTGTTTCGCCCATTTTATTCCCATGCGCTTTGATTCAGATCATTGTCCAATTGTTGTTAACTTTGAGCGTAAGCTATCCTGTGGTAATCACCCGTTTAAATTTTTCAATTTGTGGATTAAGCATCCTTTGTTTTCAGACATTGTCCGTTCTTCTTAGGCTCTCCCAGTGTATGGTTCTGCGCAATTTTCCTTGGTGTCTAAATTGAAGGCCTTGAAGCGTCCATTAAAGCAGCTGAATATCACCGCCTATGGTCACATATCGATAAAAGCACAGGAAGCACAGGCTGCGTTTCAGCGTGTTTATCAGCTATCCCTTAATCAGCCAGACGATAGTTCTTTGACTTTAGAGATGAATGCTAAGCGCCACCAGGCTGCTTTTCTTAATGCGGCTGAATGGATGTTCTTTCAGCAGAAAGCTAAGGGTACCCATCTGATGGAAGCGGATTGTAATACTCGTTATTTTCATTCCATTGTCCGTAAACGTACCCAGCTCAATCAGATTTCCTATTTGATTAAATCAGATGGGACTTCCACTTCCTCTATGGAGGAAGTTGCTACGGAGGTAGTGCATTATTTTCAGGGGCTTCTTGGTACTTCGGAACCTTGTGAGCATATTGATCTTCATGTGGTGGGTTGTGGTCCTTTGATTACATCGGAGCATTGTGCCCAATTACTGGAACTGGTCTCGACCCAGGTTATTAAAGCTGCCATGTTTGATATTGGAGATGATAAAGCCCCAGGTCCAGATGGTTTTACTGCTGCTTTCTTTAAACAGCAGTGGGACTTGGTGGGGCGGTCTTTAATTGGGGCTATTCAAGAATTTTTTGTAAGTGGTCGCCTACTCCGACAGGTTAATCATTCGGTCCTTACTCTTATTCCGAAGACTCACCTCCCTCCAAAGGTTACTAATTTCCGTCCAATTGCCTGCATGAATGATATCTACAAGGTAATTTCGAAGATTCTTACGGAAAGATTGAAAGGGGTGGTTGGAGATATTGTGGACCTAGCACAATCTGCATTTATACTGGGACGTAATTTACAGGAAAATATTTATCTTGCACAGGAGTTAGCATGTGGTTATAGCCGTAAGAGGATATCCCCTCGGTGTCTTCTTAAGATTGATTTATCTAAAGCTTATGATCGCATTTCTTGGGACTTTCTTTTGGATTTGCTGCCTGCGTTGGGGTTTCCCCCTCGGTTTGTTTCTTGGATCTAGGAGTGTGTTACGACGGCTTCTTTTTCGATTTCAATCAATGGTAACCTGCATGGCTTCTTTCCAGGACGTCGGGGGCTCCAACAGGGAGACCCGATGTCACCCCTGCTGTTTGTCTTATGCTTAGAATATTTTTCACGCCATCTCAAATGGAGTACTTCTGACTCGGATTTTAATTTCCACCCCAAATGTCAATCTCTGCGGATTACACACCTGGCTTTTGCTGATGACCTGATGTTATTTTCTCGAGGGGATCTTCCTTCTGTTAGTATCTTATTGTCGAGCTTACAGGCTGTGACCCGTGTTGCAGGCCTATCAGTTAACCATAATAAATCGAACATTTTTCTTGGGGGAGTTTGGGGTATGGAGCGGGAGTCCATTTTACAGCTTACGGATTTTGGGTTAGGGGACTTTCCAGTCAGGTATTTAGGGGTGCCTCTTGTTCCTATGAAAATTTCCGTTCTGCAGTATTCTAGTCTCTTGGATTTGGTTGTAACTCGTTTGACTGTGTGGAATGGCCATTCCTTATCATATGCTGGGAGGGTTGAGATTCTGCGTTCCGTGGTTCAAGGTCTTCTCTCTTATTGGCTCCAAGCTTTTTCTCTCCCTATTGTGGTGCTGGATAAGATTGTTTCTCTTTGTCGCCTCTTTCTTTGGGGAGGTAAACATTTCTGGGTGGCGTGGGAGCATGTTTGTTTGCCTATGGCAGAAGGAGGCCTGGGATTAAAAGACATAAAAATTTGGAACATGGCGCTGCTCTTGAAGGTCCTTTGGAATTTTCATGCTGAAGCCAATTCGTTGTGGGTTAAGTGGATCCATGCAGTCTACCTGCGAGGGGTTTCGATATGGGACTGGGTCCCTCATACTCGGGACTCCGTTCTTATGAAACGCCTTGCTTTTATTCGGGATCGATTGTTTGAAAAGTTGGGGGGTAGAATTACGATTGTATCTGAATTACGCAAGCTTTGCGTTAATGGTCGGCTATTGTCTTCAAAGGTTTATGATGCGTTACGGCCAACCTTCCCTCATCGACCATGGATGTCGTTTATCTGGAGGAGATATGTTCCTCCGAAGTATTCCTTTATTGCGTGGTTGGGCTTGCGTGGACGACTGCCAACTAAAGATCACCTTTTGTTTCTTGATATTGATCGAGCTTGTGGATTATGTTCCCAGGGGATAGATGAAACGATTGACCATTTGTATTTTCAATGTGCGTTCACTAAGGTAGTGTGGATGGACGTTCGGAATTGGTTGGGAATTACGCGTGAAATGGGGTCCCTTTTGCGGGCTATTAAATGGATTCGTGCTGAGAGTAAAGGGGCATTACTGAAATGTAAAGCTACTCAGGTAGCTTTCCTCTATACTGTGTATACTATTTGGCAAATTCAGAATGCCGTTCTCTTGGATGGTGCCTCTTTTTCTAGCCGTGATGTTATCTGTAAAATCAAGACTTCAGTGTTTAAGATTATGTATCGTCTTTATCCGGGTTTTCTTATACAGTTTTAATTATGGGTGGTTGAGGTGGTTCGTCTGTCTCTTTTGGCTGATGCAATTGGGTTGCTTGGTGTCCGGTCTGATAACTTGGTGGCTGTTGTTTTCCCCTTGGACTTTGTTATCGTTCTTCCTATTGTATTGGTTGGTACAGAGACATCGTGTATGTGAATAGATGAGTGCGATGTCGTTTTGGCGGGGACTGCTAGCGCTTTGCTATAGGTGGGTTTCTTTGATGCTGAGGCCTTTTTCGTTTATTTTTTCTTCTCTGGAGGAGGGAGATGGATTTTCGGGACCTAGGGTCAATGATTTGTCCTATTACCTTGGGGGTGTTGCTGCGATGTCATTTACCAGGGCGTGCTTAAGTTCTTTTGTGAGTGGAAGTCATATGGTGTGTCGTGTGCTGTCAGGGGTTGAGGATGAGGCCGGTGGTTCTGTATTATTGATTTTGAAGGTCTTCTGGATTTTCTAATTTGGACGACGCCTATCTTTGCTTCTGGGCTTCTCCTTTCTACTATCTGCTGATGGTTTTGTTGGGCATAACATGACGTCGGTTTCTGTGGTTCATGATATGGCGTCGCTTTGGTGAAGGGATGGTGGAGATTTGTTTGCTTGCACCGGTCCTTGGAGAGCCATACGATTATTACTTTAGGGGAGGTCATTATGTGACGTCGTTTTGTCCTTGGGGAGTTTGGACTTATCCGACGCCGTTTCTATGAGGGTTTCTAACGCTGTCGTTTCTTAATTGTTTGGTGGGGGCCTTGGAGAGACGTCCTGGCCTTGCTTTTGGTGCCTCTGGAGTGAAATGTTGTCGTCATGAGCGTACGGTGTCGTCCTTTGCTTCTTAGGGGCAACGACATCGTTTAATGTTGTGTGCGGCCTGGTGCTTTCCACGGTGTCGTTCTAAGAGCAATGTGGGCCTTTTGATACTAGTTCTTCACTTATGCTACGGCGTTAAGAGTCGCTGTCTCTGGTCCACGGTGTTGTCTTCTGTGTCCTATGATGGGAACAGGCCTTACTTCTGCCTTCGAGGAGAGTTCTTTTGGTTCCTTTTGCATACACCCTCTTCTGAGCCTGGATGCTTTAGGAACCAGTCATGGTGGGACAGCTTTCATTGTGAGGGTATTTCTGCGTGTACTGGCTGATTAATTACCTGTGTGTTGCAGTTGTAACTTTCGTTGATGTCTCCAGAGAATCCGATACGGTGTGGTACGTTGATCTTGGGTATGAGTTACTACTCTAGGATCTACTTAGCCTCATGTGCCTATTTCCCTAGTTGGAGTATTGTGAACCGATTCTTGCTGCCCTCCATTGGGCCTTGACTCTTCTGGTTGTGGGCTTTTGCCTTTGCTGATTGGGCTGGCTTTGTATGTATTTATTTTGGTAGGGCTGGGCTCCTCTATATAGGGGCCTCTTTTGTTCTTTTTGTCAGGGGAGGGCTTGTCCTCCCCTGTTGACTGGGGTATGCCCCTGAGCTTGTGTACATACCCTATTCTTTTCATAAATATTTACCGTTTATCAAAAAAAAAAAGAGAAGGTGGTCATTAAATTGTCCCATTGGTTACAGTGACAGGAAGGAGAGTTTAAAGAAAGTTGCGTTATAAACATACAACAAAGAAAGAAAGAAGGCTGGGGGCGATAGAAAATAGAGAAGGATGTCCGCAATAGTCTCAACACTAACGATTGTTCTAACGTTGTAACAGTGGAAATAGTTAGGAAAATCATGATGTTGATTAAGTAAATTTTTATTTTTAGGTTTACGGAATCCTAGTTATTGAATTTTGTATGTTGTGAGATTTTTTGTTTTTTATTTCAATCAATTTTTTAGTCAAGTATTAATTATTTTTCTGGGTGATTATTTGATTGTTTGATTTTACAGCTAAGTGCGCAACTAGTTTGTGCTTTTATTCAATCAATTGCTAGATTAAATAGGTTGACGTCCAATTCTTTTAATCAAAAGTAACGATTAGGATTTTTGTCTATTACGTTAGGGACATAATTCTAAAAAAAAATTATCTAGGTTAAATATACATCGTATGTATGTTGTCTAGTTCGTCGATTTTCTTGATTCGTAAAACTATTATTAATTAAATCTGAGATCATACCTAAGTTATTAATTAATAAGGGTTAATTCAAATACATGTTTTAGTTAACTAAACATAAGAAAAAAAAGTAAAGAAATTTACCACGACAAATGCTAAAATAATAAATTGATTATTTTTAATATCAATGATCAACGCAAGTTCAATAACGAAGGAGACTGGAAACTAAGATTTGTTTCTATTGATTATTCAATTATCATTATTTTGTTATTAGTTATTTTTAATTTCAATTTCCAATTAAATTCTGTATAATTCACAATTATAACCCCCTCTTTTATTGTGCAATCACTAGCATCTGAATTCCTTGTGGGAACGATCTCTACCTTCCACTACTACATTAATTTGTGTTGCAGAAAGTTGGTTTCTTTTTATATTTGGTTGCAGGCGATAACATTCACCAATATATATCCCATTTCATAAATCAAATTGAATCCATTCATACAAAGAAAATAAATAGGGTTTTCCTATAAAAAAATAGAAAATTCTTGCCGCAAATCATGATTACATTAATGAAGATAATTGATAAAATAAAAGACTTCATGATATAAGTGCTTATAAATGAAGATCTTCATATTTTAGATAGCTTGATCCATTAGGGTGATCTTCAGTCTTGTTTCTCTACTAAAAATGACTATGAAATTGATCTTTCAAGGTCTAGTCCACCTCCATATGGCTAAACCTAACTTCTATAGCATAACAAATTGGGAAACGAAAAAAGATCCCCTCAAATTAGGATTTCAACACTTTAAATATATTCTTTCTACTTAAGGTACGTAGGTTTTAAAACTCAACCATGTACTAGACCATGAATCCTTTCATATTTATCTAGGGAGGGATATAGGCTTTCGCATGCTTGTTTTATAGAATATATTTTCTTATAATTTTGGATATGGATATGACTAAGACAAGAGCATATCTTAGAACAGTGTTACTCTTCAAAAATGTTTACCACCATACAATTTCCTCTAGACCATGTTCTAGGTTGTATTTTTATCTACATATGGCTAACACTACAACAAAAAGAGACATTTAGCGTCGTCTTTTAAACGTCGTAGAAGCCAATAAGACGTCGCAGAAAACCTTCTTCGACGTCTATTAAAACATCACAATAGACGTCATAGATAGTGGTGTAGGTAATAGGTTTCTGTGACGTCTGATAGAAGACGTCGTAGAATGTTTAGCTATTCTGCGACGTTCATACAGACGTCAGGAAAGAGGTGTATATTTCGCGACATTTGGAGATAACGTCAGGGATTGTTTGTGTTTTAACGACGTTTGGAAGACATCGTAGAAATAGATATTCTGCGACGTCTGATTCAACAGATGTTGCGGATTGTAATGTATTTATTAAATATAATTTTACCGAAAATTAATTTATTTAAAATAATTTTTGGTAAATTTTGTTAATAATGTTTTAATATAAATTAGAATTTCTTGATTTGTTTATATTGATCTGAATATTGGAATAATTTATAATTTAATCAAATTTAATTATTAAAATTTCAATTTTCAAAATAAAATTTAATTGAATAAATTTGATTTGTAATTAGGTTTTTATTTAAATTTGTTTTAAATTTCTAAAAATAATTTTATTTAATTATTTACTAATTTAAAATTAAACTAAATATTAAAATAATTTTTATTTAATAACTATTAAATATTATTTATGAAATAAATTTTTTTAATAATTAATCAATTTTTTGAATATATAATCAATTTTAATAATTATTCATGTATAACAAGAATTGAATACATGCAAACAATTTATTATTTAATTGCAATTCCCGAATATGTCATAAAACGATAATTAAAATAAACAAAACGTCATAAGTGT
>JANIJH010000008.1:55378642-55388880 GCA_024520975.1 Erythroxylum areolatum | reverse complement strand
ATTATAATGATGATTATTATTACTATGATCTTTATTATTATTAATATTATTTAAATTATTCTTATTATGATGATGATGATTATTATTATTATTATTTTCAAACCCTCGCGAGGGCGAGCTTGGTTATTATTATTATTATGAATACTAAATCATCATTATTATTATTATTATTATTATTGTTATTATTATTATTATTACTATTATTGTTATTGTTATTGTTATTGTTATTATTATTATTACTATTATAATTATAATAATTATTATTTTTAAAACACAATTTTTTAAACCTTATTTGTTTAATAACTATTTAATATTATTTATATTATTATAATATTTTAAATACTTTGTATTATTCTTAATTTGTTGTGTGTATGACGGTGATTGGTGATTGGTCCGATTAGAAATTAAATTTGGGATGGTGATTGTGATTTAGTAGATTTACGGTATTAATATTGAATTGTTGAATTCACTAATAATATTTAAATATATTAATAAGAATAACATGTTATTCTTTGAATTCACTAAATACTTGAATTACATTCTCATATCTCATTTGAGAGACATAAAACAAAAGAAATTTTCGAAGTTGCCCGTCCCAAACTGAAAACAATTCCAGTAATACCCAGCCCAACCCGATTTACCCATATTTTAGCATTTTATTACTCGATTTAATTCAGGCCGGGCCGGCCCTAATAATGCTCACCCCTACTTGGGAGGCGGGAGATTAAATTTAAAAAACGTTGTCGTGTTGCTCGGGCAGGGCTCGGGGAGGAAAGCTAATTTCCTGACCTTTCCCGACGTCTAACTCTCCAAGACGTCGTGGATAGTACTTTGCCACGTCCTACTACCAAAACGACGTAAAAAATATGGCTTTTCAACAATGTCTGCATTCAACGTCGCCGAATTTTCCCACCTCTCGTGACGTCTAAAAAGACGCCGCGAAAGCCTACTACATTTCGCGACATCTTCTACGAAGACGACGCGAATGTATCTTTTTGTTGTAGTGTAATGAGGGACATGAAAATCTTCTTCAATTCATTGATAAAGATCATCTTAAGAAACATCTCCGTAATTACATAGAAACATTATAAAAAGTGAATAAACTAAGGTAATTTAAGTATAAAACGTAGCATAATAGTAAGAATAATATGTGCATTTTCATGTTCATCAAATATCCCTATACTTAAGCTCTTGCTTGTCCTTAAGAAAATCAATCTCAATCAATCTTAAATTTAATAATATTAACTCTTGAAATTTCAACAAATCAAATGAAACAATAAAAAATCCTTACCATCTACCTAACTAAGTAGCTATTAACTACTTTTATCTGAGGCGACTTCCACTGAGTTGTAACTTTTTTTAAAAGATAGTTTAATTAAATTAATGAGAAATGAACTACATAAAGGTGTTCCAAGTACTAATATGAAACTAAATTTGAACCTCAATGATAGTTAGCCCTAAAGATGAGTCATTAAATGACGTAGGAGAAAATAAGATGGGAGAGAAATCTAAATTCTCCATTTGTTTCTCATTATAGTGCTTAATAAATTGTGTTAGTTATCGGCAAGGATAGATAATGTAACATGTATAAGTACACTCTAGTAAATAATTTCTTTATCTACTAGAGAAGAACCACCTTTCGGATGTGATAAACTATTACATTAAAGCGCTTCCTAAATAGTTTTAAATCACCTTTGTTCCTTAGCTTAAGTCTAACAACCTAATGAACTATCTTAAACTAGTCAAATTTGTTGCATTGTATTTCAAGATGTTAAAGAAACTTATTCCATAACTGGTAAAAGTATATGCAATCGATATATAAATGGTTGAGGCTTTCAATTTCTTACTTACATAGTTCAGAACTTTCATTAGAGATATTAAACTTTAGAGAATCTTTGGTTGTCAAATTTCATCTTAATGCCATACATATATTAAAAGAATGATCATGTGTAGTTGTTGTGTCCTAAACCAAGTTACTCCAAACCATAGTTGTGGATTGAGTGACTCGAGCAGATGTTTCTTGCATTGAACTATAGCTTAAATCAACCTAAAACAACAATCCTTCAAATTCAACTAAATTTAAAGAATTCACCCCTATGTATAAAATGAACATAAAAGAATATCATACAATCGTAATCAAACACTTAACAACAATTGTTAAAGACAAATATTTTTATGAAATAGTAAAGGCTTTTTTGATAATACATCCTAACCTTTTTGATGGAAAGGTAAAACCTTATTATGAATATCCATGTTACTTAGCTAATTTGCCATTTTAAATGGGTAATAACACCACACTTGAATGTAACCTTTTTAATTGGACTAAATTTAAAGGGGAAACAACCTCTTTACTAGTTAGGACTAAGGCTGTATACTGCTGGACCTCCACAGACCCCAGTATCAATGGGACTTTCACTAGGTTATTGTTATTGTACTTAAATTAAATTTAGCATATTAAATGTATTTATGTTCACTTTTTACATATTGTTATACATGAAATGAATTATTAAGCTAATTGGTAAGCTTAGTTCTAGCCTAATTTATGCTAAAATGATATATAAGATTTCACTCTTCAAGATAAACATAATAATTGAGATTACTCTATTAGGATAAAACTAACTTATCAATTAATATTTATATCCATTGATTTAATCTAGTTGATTCATTATGGAATTAAAATTTTCATGACCCCTTTTTAGTCACTTTTATTTTATTATTTAATTTCTTAGAATCTTTGTATATTAAGATAATTGTAATTAGATTAATTTTCATGAGAAATAGGCTCAAAATATAATAAAAATATTCCCTCCCCATAATTAAATTTTATATTGTCCTCAAGGTACTAATGATAAGCAATATGGATAACAAATGGTACAATACAAATCTAAATGACAAAAAGGGAAAGTAAAGATGAAAAAACTTTACCAAAATCTTATACTACTTATTATTAAAGAAAAGTGTGATAGATATGCGAAATTCCTTCATACCTCTTATACTACTTATTATTAAAGAAAAGTGTGATAGATATGCGAAATTCATTCATACCTTACATATAACCTAAAATAAAAAGAAATAATATATGAAAACAAAGAGTGATGAAATGAAAGTAAAACAAAATTTTTTGAAAAATTAAAATATCATAGCATAAAAATAAAATATATCTCATAATTACAAAGGATAAACAAAATAAAAAAATTTAGTGACACAAGAGTCAAAAAGAGAATAATCACTAACATTAATGGGCACCATTGATGACTATTATGATGGAGAAGGTGATAAGCATCATTGGTGACTATTATGATGGAAAAGGTGATAGAGGGCCCTCAATGGCATGGTGAATCCAATATGTTGGAAATATGCAACCAATCTCTTTTTTATCCAATTCAGTTATAGAGATTGTTCTTGTTAGACCCTACACAAAGAAACCAACTTACCTACTTCCTCTTTAGTTGATGAACCATTATATCCATTATTTTCCATATGAGCTACAGTGGTATTGATTTAATGCCTTTGATTTCCTTTACCATTGGCTCTATCTAAGGTTTATCCTTTGAGGGTGTTGACTTTACTCTCTTTAACATCATCTTTCCTCTATAGGAGCATCATCCCCTGTATGGTCTCTCTCTAACCAAAACATATGATTTATAAGCTTCCAAATAATAACATATCTACTATTATGTCAAAGTAACAGCCCGTGTCCAGAGCATTGCAAAATTTGCCTAACTTTGCACACTAAAAACTTATAGATGTGGTGAGTCAGGATCGTATCCATGGGGAATGTTTCGTTAATTCTCCTAATGAAAATAATTGATGTAAAGGAAATCAAAAGGGGGGGTATGTAATTAATAAAATGAAGTAAAATTAAACTAGTGAAAAAATTATAGAAAAACGATAACAAATGATAAAAGTGTCAAATGTGTGTAAAGTCTAGTTTCAGGATTAATTTTGTCCCAAACAAGATTAAACATATCCCATCATTCTAATGTTTTCACACCTCTCCTCGATCTATTGATCATGAACTAACAATATGCTCTGCTAATCCCAATTTTCCATTAGTTGTGTTTAATTAAGAGATGCTCGTTAATTAAACCTAGCCATAGAATAACCTAGGATACAATCTCTTGATTCAATTTGGCAATCACTTTGTTATCTAACCTAAGTTATGTTACTCCTAACGATTCAAAATCATTAGTGGCTACTAATGAATATTAAGCATAGTAATTACGGATTATATTCATCATTCTAGCATTAGGTTTGTAATAAAACAATCCAAATATTGTATCAAGTTCATCTTTCCAAAACTCGATTCAATCATCATAAACAACAATGACAATCCGAAAGGAGAGATCCAACATTAACTAGATGAACCATTACTCAGGCAACGATTTCACCTTAAAATTAGTGTTAGGATGTTAGCCTTCAATCTTCTCTCTTAATCTCTAAGAATTAGCCTTTATAGCTCCATTCTTGTTGAAAAAAATTGATGAAGAAGATGATGTCCACATTACTTTCCCTGCTAATGGATTAAATGTGTCAACATTTAAGCACATATTAAGTTCCCCCACACTTAGCTTTTGACCATCTTCAGGAAAATCATCAAAATAAAAGTTACAAACCAAATCTCTTACTCATTTTCCATATTTCCTAAAATAGATTGCCATATGTAAAGATGAATGACTTTCAAAAACCATAATAATAACTCAACATTCAAAGCTTCTACTCATAATTAATCAACATTCTTTATCTTTAGAAACTGAGAAATCTAGAGGTAAACTTGGAAAATGTGTTTAAATAAGATAGATTCACAGGTGAACTCAAATACTATTCACAATCAAGACATTCCGTAACTTTGCAAATTATTTCATTTCTCCACCACTAAAGGTCACATGTAAAATCGTGAATCAAAGGACATTTTAGGGTTGTAATGTGGGCAAGGATAAGGTGAGATTTATTTGGATAATGTAATGTAAAAGCCATCAAAGCTAGTGAAACATAAAAAACACTCAATATAGCATCGAGCGTAAAAACCAACATTCACTCACACTTGTGTTCATCAGCTATAATGAATGCAAAAAGTATGTTTCCTAGCTTAAATTCAAGCTCTCCCACCATAAACCACATCAAGCATATATCACTCACAAAAGTTGATGATAAATAAGACTTTGTAACCATAGGGAGTGATCCTTAAGAACTACAACTCCCTCATTCATGTTATACTTAAGTAACCCTTTCATTACAACTTCAAGAGGAAAGACTAATAATGAGTAACTTTATGAAACATATGCATTTCCTCTTTGGTACTTTTATTTAAAATTTTTTCTTTTTATTTTATTTTCTTTTGCTTTTCTCTTTTTTTAATACATACAAATTAAAAGAAGCTACACTAACAATGGAATTCATAACATGACATTCTAACAACTATAACCAACCTACATATATACACACCCGAACACTTAGACTTTTATTCATCTTTAAGCATCAACAATTAACAAATGCTCCACTAGCTTTATGGCTTAGGTAGGCCATTTGGTTAAGTTTAATAACATGTAATGTGGTTAATACAAAAAGAAAGGCTAATAAAGCTCAAAGTGGTTTAACAAAGGAAAATTCATATTAGTGGGTAGGCTATTTGTAAAAACAAATAAAAATCATAGGTTATGACCTCAGTAATCTAATTATAAGAGTTTATAAAAAGCTAAGAAATTCATCCTGTATATACATGTTTATAGAAAATTTTGAAAATTTTAAAATTTAAAATAATGAACTAATTAAGTGAAGGTCAAATTGTTGAGTAGTAGGTTCTGTAACTTTCTAAAATGGAGCTAACCTAATTGTTTTTAAAAAATATAAATTGAAAAAGTTGATTAACAAAAAGCCTGAACACTTATCAAATGGTCTTTAGAATCAAGAGTTCTGTTAGTCGAGTGGTATTTTATTGATAAACTAAGAGTTAAAAAAATTTGAAGTTTTTTAAAAAGCTGTGATAGTCAATAAATTAAGTTAAACTAATAATTATCAATAATGATTGATTTTTACTACATTAAATGTTTAGCTTCAAAACAATTTAAAAACTAAGATACATTAAATTTGAAATCTTTCTTATTTTAAGAAGAGTAATATCGAATTTAATGATATTTTAGCTAAAAATTTATTAAGATGATTACAAAAGAAAAGAGGCTTGCTGGTGATGCTGTCGCCTGCAACTAAATTTAAAAAGAAACCAACTCTTGCTAATACAAATTAATGTAGTAGTAGTAAGTGGATATCGTTCCCACGAGAAATTTTTAATGGTAAAGGTTAGCGAGTTTAAAACTAAAACAAAGTAACGAAAAGGGGGTTGTTTTCAATTCACGACATTTAAGAAATAGATAACAAAAATATGAATTTAAGAAAAGTGATTGGATCTAAAAATTTAATGGGAAAAACCTTGGTTTTCGGGTCACCGATGTTATCATGCTAAAATGGATCCTCGACACAAAATTTCAATCATTAATAAACATTCATTGGGGATGTTTCTCTTACGTATAATGACTAGAAACATGTATCCTAACATTTTTATTAAACAACAACATAAATACGATCGTAGGTTCAATTGAATAATAGCTTTGAGAATCAAGAAACTAATGAGCAAGAGAAATACATATACGACAAGCACTCAATCAAGCGAATATCTTCTTAAAATTTCCGACTCTAACATAAAGAAGGTAATCCTAATTTCTACTTGTGATTAACGAAACTGATTGTCATATTTCATTAATCTAGCTATTGAATGAATTAATCTCTAGTTACGCACCTAGAAATCAACCAATTCAATAAGAAAAAGTAATTCAAAAGATATTCAATGTTCATCAACAACATAAACTTTATTGAAACATCTCACACATAACAACGGATAGCATAGCTTCCCTCATCCAAGAAAAGAAGTTTAGCTATTCATAACGAAAGTAGAAATTAAAGAAATAATAACACAACGAGTCTCCATCCCTAGGCTTTCTTAAAGAATACGAAAATAGAGAAGAAAAAGTGCAGAAAACATAAAAAGACTAAAGAGAAAAATTGTAGAAATTGAAATTCTATTCTAAACAAAGGCTACTATGAACAGTCACATTTTTCCCTATTTAATGCCTCCCGATCCGTTCCTTTTTCATCCTATCTTACAGATCACGTTTCCCCCATTTTCAGGTGGTCAATCCCCTTGATAGATGGCAATATGATCTTTAAAGATTGTGAAAATCTCGATTTTGAATCTTGAAAATAGATATGTAGATTGATTTCATCCTTAGATGTGCCCACGCTTAGTCACTAAATTGCTATCAAACTTGAAATTTTGGATTTTCTTCATTCTTTTGCATCTTTTTGATTCAAATTCATCTCTAAGGTGTTGAAAATCATCTGCAAACAATTATAAGATAATTTCATCAATTTTGAATAATAATTTCAACGCATTACGGAGAATTAAGTACAAAATAAGCGCAAATTGATAACTTAACGCTTGCTTGTATTTAGTTTAGAGATTTAATGTCTCTCTCCTCTTACAAAATTGTGTGTTCTTTTCATGAATTAAATTAAAGAAGGTTATTGATAGTAAATTAAGTGTAATAAACCTAGAAGAAGATTATTTTAAAATTAGCTTTTAACTAATTGAAGAAGTTGAAATATCATAATTAAAATTTATGTGAGTAACTTGGAGAATATAGTACATTTTGGAGGACTAAGTCATTTTTCTTTTAACTTTCTTCACTAACTCTTTTACTTATTTAATACAATGTTATTTTTAGATTATAAGTTTGATTATAACATCATAATAGCATCCTATTTTATGCTAAATAAAGTTATGATAAATTAAAAAATTGTTTTGTTAAAACGACTTTTTTAGTGCTTAAAAAACTAATTAACCCTTTTTTTGTTCCACAAAATTATAATTGATGCTATAATGAGTATACATGAGTAGATAGAATATATAATAACATTTGAATAAAGAATATGAAATATATAGGAGGTTCGTCTAATTATGCAAGGTAAAATATTAGTAAGAGCTCTATTCCTTAGTAGAATTGGTTATTTGTATTAGAAAACTCGAATAAAGTTCTTAAAGTTAAACAGTTGAAACCTATGAAACATATAGAACATATTCCTTTTGCATCTATAAAAACAATAGACAAAGATGAAACTTCTATTAAGATCATAAAGAAGAAGATTGAATAGCAAGCTAATCGTAAAAAAAAACTACCCTTAAATAGTTATTAACATCATGTTTGCACTTGAAGAGGAGAAACATATACATAATCAAAAGAATAATAGTCTTAAAATAAAGAAGGAAAAAAATTATCACCTAATATTACTAGAATGTTGAATCTTATTCTCATATTAGTGTCAAGTGTTGATTGGAGATGGTCTTCTATATTCTCTTAATGAAACTTTTGTATAATGGAAACTTTAATATTAGATATTGCTTTAACGAGGCCAATGTGATGCTTAAATTAGTAAAAAGTAGTATAAAGTTTATGTGTTTAGTTGCATTTAAAATATGAAATGTTATTGTATACAATTTAAATCTTGTGGCTTATCTAGTACATATGTGGTACCATTTATTCACTTAAGCTCGTAACTGTTTATGGAGTTTTAACATAAACTTAATATCCAAAAAAACAAGCCACTAATGTTACTCCAATAAACTAAAACAGATAAGATAAAATACTAACTAACAATCTTGACCTAATCAATAAGAAGTAGGTTTGGAATTGGTAAACAACATAGGCATCATATGATTATACTTATTTTGAATAAGTTTCAACACTCCCCCTTGATTCAAAATCACATACACCTAGTTGCTGTCAAAAATAAACATGTTTGTGTTAGGACAAAGACTTAGTAAATAGGTCAATAGCTATCATTTTTATTGCAGAACTCTAACTTGATTTGTTCATTTCCTACTAGCTTGCAAATGAAATGATGTCAGACGTCAATATGTTTTATTCTACTATGAAAAGATGGATTCTATGTCATTGCAATTGTAGTTTTATTATCAAACAAAATTTTAGTTGTAGTAGATTGTTCTTAACCTAAATTAGCAAGTATTCTTCTAAACCACACAGCTTGACATGTAGCAATAGTTGTAGCAATATATTCATCCTTTGAAGATGACAATGTAATAATTTCTTGCTTCCTTGAACTTCATAAGACAGCTCCTAACCCCAAGTAAAAAATATAGCCTAAAATGCTTCTTGTATTAGCCAAAGTGTTGGCTCCCGAATTTTTTTTCTTTAATTAAGCATGATTTGAATGAATTATGAGGTTTTGATGGATTAATTTTTGGAATTAAATTAGTGTTGAGTGGTGATTCAGAGATTGCACCACAACGAAGATAAATGTTTGCTATAGCTAACTTGTAAAAAGGGTTTTTGCCCTCATTAGTCTTGTTCTCTCAAAATTACCCTTCCGTAAAGGTTCGTCACGATGGACATCTGGCTTCGCTGTGAAATAAAAGAATAAAATTGTATTGAATTAAGAAGAAGAGAGGAGAAATGTTGTGGAAGTGAGAAGAGAGGAAGAAAAAAAACCAAAGAGAGAAGAGAAAAAGAGAAGAAAATTTTGGGAAGCTTGGAAGGGAGAAGAAAGAAGAAGAAAAGAAGAGGGAATCAACTTGTTAGGGTAAGTTTATCATCTTTCTTTTTGCTTTGTTAGAAAAGGGATTAGAGAAACAGATTTATGTAGGATTTGTGTTAAGAAGAAGAACCCATTTGTGATTTTCGTGGGTTTTGAGTTAGGGAAAACATAGAGTAATATGGTATTGTGGTATAAGAAGATTTGGATGAGAGAAAGATGGGTTATATGTGAGATGTGAATTGAAGAGTTAAAATCTGGAAAAATTGGAAGACGAGTTATATGAAAGTTCACCGCGGCCAACTTTCCTATGTTCGCTGCGGCCAACTCCTCGGTTCGCCATAGCGAACTCTTGGGTTCGTCGCGGCCAACCTCTAAGTAATCAAAGTTTGCTATGGCAAAATTTTATTGATTCGCTGTGGTGAAATTTTTCAACTTGAAGATGCTTTGATATTTTAGGAATAACTTCTTCTGTAGTTATCCAACTGGAGTGATTTATTATTTAGAGTAAACTAGAGATATGGGGATACAATTTGTCTAAAGAAATTGAGTTTTAATTTGTTAAGTCAAAGTGACTTTACTTAAATATGATTTTGATGTATAACAAAAAGAGACAAAATAAAAGTAGTTAGAAA
>JANIJH010000008.1:55314988-55329861 GCA_024520975.1 Erythroxylum areolatum | reverse complement strand
TAGCGTTTAAACGGACAATACTGATTAATGTGGTAACGCTGGTTGATGCGAGAGCCCAGGTACCAACATTAAGTGTGTATATAAATGTAAGTAACACTTATGCAACATAAGACGAAGCACAATATAAGACAAAGTGCCAAAGCGGACAATACTGATTAATGTGGTAACGCTGGTTGATGTGAGAGCCCAGGTACCAACATTAAGTGTGTATATAAATGTAAGTAACACTTACGCAACATATGACGAAGCACAATATAATACAAAGTGCAACAACATAAGACGAAGCACAATATAAGACGAAACGCAATATAAAAAGCATAAGACAAAGTGCAACATAAGATGAAGAGCAATATAAGACGAAGCGCAGCAACATAAGATGAAGCATAAGACGAAGTATAAGACAAAGTGCAACATAAGACGAAGCATAAGATGAAGCAGAATAATAAACGAAATGTAGTAACAAAAGAAACATTATTCCATACGATACAAAAGGAAGATATTCTAGAACGTCAGTCAGTTATTTAGTTGGTGTTAGTTATAGGACTCAACTAATAACTGTTTCTAGAAGATTCAAGAAGCAGTTATTAAGAAGATAGTTGAAGACTTAGGTTATAAATATTAGTTCTAGTCGGAAACTACATGCAGTTAGAGAATTACTCTTGAATGTTTTTTATATTAGCAAAAATTTTGTATTTAAAGTGAAAAAGAAGTGAGCAAATACATCTGTAACGTGAAAGCTCAAAAATCCTTTTCTTAGATAGAGAAAGGAAGGCTAAAGCCTAGAAAGGCTAACATAGCTTATAAAGAATACATTGTGAGAGAGACCTGAAGAGGCTCTACGTGTTGAAAGAATGCTTGTAAAGTTGAAGAGTATAGTGAAATCTTATAAAAACTCTGGGGATTAGACATAGCCCAAGGTTTGGGGTAAATCAGTATAAAATCATAGCGTCTATTCTCTAACCCTTACCTTTTAATTTTCTTGTGTTAGACGAGTAGATAATATTACTTGTGATTACATTGCTTATAAACTTTAGCAAAGTGTTTAACAATCATTTGAATTTCGTAAAGAAATTAAAAAAGTCTCAAAAGATTAATATTTTCGAAAAGATTACACAATTCAACCCCCCGTCTTGTTAGTTTACATATTATATCAGATTTCTATATTAACAAGTGATTTACTTCAAGATGTATTATTAAATATGACATCAATATTGCACTATCATGATATATCCTCGAATGTGATATGGATATGAATGCATTGTCGTGGATTGATTGAGGGAAGTAATGATATAAATATGAATGACGTGATTTAAAGTGTACAAGTCAAGTTGAAAGAAACTAAAATTTTCTATGACCTTAGAGGCTAAACTTGGACTTGAAATGATTGTTTCATAGTGATAAGAATTATGATTTAGCATAAGATTATATCAGCAAAATTTTGGTCAGAAATTCTTGGAGGTTATTCTCCTAAAATTTTGAATTGATCACGAATATACATATGTAAGATGAAATAAATGATGATTGGAAGAGGAGAAAATGAGAACGAGATAAGTAAAAGCCCCCAAGGTTTAGTTGATTTGTTATTATGAGCACATATCCGATAATGTGTTTACTTTGATAAGTGATGTTGTTAGTACATATATGTTATAGGATTGGAGATGATATAGGAAGTGACTTGTAACTTATTAAATGCTCATCAGTCTTAGCCCTCATAGTTAAACTTATGAGATGGCTCAGAGTATCAAATAAAAGTTTTTATAATGATCAATTAGAGATAGATTGACAGTGTAAATGATTTTACTTTTTTATGATAAATTCCATTAGAAGGAAGGAAAAAGAATGTCGGTCCCCAAAAAGTTTTTCATGATGAATAAGCATGATTTAAAATTAATTATCAGGTTTTGATGGATTAAATTTTTTTTAGGGTAAATTAACATGCCAATGTTAATAGGATTTTCTTGCATGGGTTATTTAAATTAAAGTGTTAAGAGTGTACAGCCTAAAGGGCATTTTAGGTAAGTCACTTAAGGATAAGGACTATAAAGCATAAGGGAAGAGGTAAAGTGGACATTTTATGCCTATTAAGGATGGAAGTGGTAGAAGAATTGTTATCTTGTTCTTAGAGAAGGAGGAAAACATGAGTGAGAAGAAGAGAGAAGAGAGAAGCATGAAAAAGAAGGAGAGGAGAGAAAAGAAGAGAAAACCAAGCTAGGGTTGATCTTTCTTAGCTTTCTAGACAGATTTTTGAAGTTGTTCAAGTAGAGAAAAAGGTAGAGGAAGAAAAAAGCTTTCTTTTGAGTGCCAAGAAACTCATTATTTGGGGAAGAATCAAGGTAAGCTCATTTTGAATCTTTTAGAATTTTAGAAAGGTTTTAGTTCTTGAAGCTTAGGAAATGTATGGGTTTAAGTATTCTAGAATCATTTTTAGTGAAAGTGCTTTATAGGTCTCCAATTTGTAACCCTATTGAATGGGAAATTTTACCGTTGATGAAAGAAATCAAGAAAGGCAAGAGGAGTAAGAGGAGAGGCACATTTGAGCAAGCTATAACCAAGAAATTCAAGGTGGGTTACATTTTTATAATTAAGTAATAAGCCATAAATGTTCCTTTCAAGAAATGGAAATAAATGATTTACAACTACTTTATTCGTGTGCATTTATTGCTTTTGAAATGTTTTAGGAACATGCTACATGTTTGTATATGAATTGTGCTATTAATTTGTGAAATGAATGATGGAAATGATTTTGAAAGAATATGAAAATGATTTTTGAAATGATATTATGCTTATGAAATCAAGTTTTGGAAAAGTGCCATTTTGGGCAACAAGTTTACAAGTGGTGAAATGCATTATTATATGGTTTATGGTGGTCCTCTAAGTTAATTTAAATGCACTTTGACTAAAGGCTTCTCCTACCTGCTCGCTGGTGGCATAGAGCTCCTTGACAAACTCCCCTAAGTTCACGGCTACGTAAGACCATTAAGTGGGATTGTGATAGTAAGTTCTATTTACGGCTACGCAATACCATTAAGTGGGATTGTGCTAGTACATTCTGTTCACTGCTACACAAGATCATTATGTGAAAATGTATAGTATGTTCTATTTTGGACCCACCCAAACTATTTTAATATGCTTATATGTTGACAAGTTTATTGAATGCATGATTTGGGTTGCTTATAAATTGTTTGATAAATTGAGAATTGGGAATTATGTGTTTCAAGATTCAATGTGAGTTTTTAAATGGTTTTAAGTTGTTACTGATTATAAAACTATTACCCACTAGTTTTAAGCTCACCCCCACCCCCTTTAGTCCCATATTCAGGTGATTAGCAAGAGATGGAGTGAAAGAGAGTCAAGGCACCACTCCGAATTTGCATGTTTTGTTTTATTTTGGAGTAATTTATGAAAAACAAGGCTATAGTTGCATTTTGATCAATTATCATTCAAGTATCTTTTGTATTTTGGAAATTTTTTGAAATGATGTATTATGGCTTGAAATGTCATTAAAGCTTTGTAAATCCTTATCTTATGATGTTAATGAAATATGATTGCATTTTGCTCATGACTTTCCAAGCTAAACATTGCATTTTCAAGTATTTCATAAGGGTAGAATATATGTTCTGACTTCAAAGGAAAAACTGTATTAATCTAGGTTGAATTTGACAAAGTTGTCTTCTTCAAAGTTGTAGATTATCTTTCTAGATTTCCACTAATAAAAACTATGAAATTTTTGGATATCAAAGTTGAGAAATATGAACATTATAAGTTGGTGATGCTACATAGGATGTATATATAGAACAGTTATAGTAAATGAAGTCATATGGCACTAGGAGAATTGAATTTGGAAAGATTATGAGTGAAAGTGGTGTTAGAATGGATGTAGGATCCATTGGAGATGTCTTAGAGAGGGAGATTTCAGTAAAAATCTGAGGAGTACATAGTCAGGCCGTGTAAAATAACACTGACCGTGTCTTCCAAGAATGAAAAAGCCACCAAACCTGAGGAGTACACAGTTTACCCAGGTATTTCCACACGGCCTATGTATTGACCCTCCAAATGGAAAAATCTATCTTCAAAGTCTTCACAAAAGTAGTAGATCTAGAATTCCTCTTCAAAACTGTCCTAAGAAGACCTTAATCTGATATCTCTAGTGAAAGTTGTGCTAATTGTCCCAAGATAGGTACAAGATGATAGAGGACATAATCCTGTTTGACTCTTTTGGCCATAACTTCATCATCGGACCTCCAAATGAAGCGAATATTGAACCAATAGATTCGTAACACATTTTTCTATCTCTCTAAAGAAATTTAGTTGCCTTTCAAATTGATTGAAAAGGATTGATGGAAAGAAAGTAGGGAATCAGTTGGAGGAGCATGGATTAGTTATGAACATAATTTTTCTTTTTAGTCAAATCTTGATCTATATTGATCAAATAGGAAACTTTTGGGGTGTTATAAGAATGAAGATGAACTAGCGTTGGCTAAGGAGATTTCATGGAAATAATCCTACAGGATAGTATGCTCACATTTTATAACTTGCAGATAGTTGAGCTCTGAAAACAGGGTCCAATAAAGAAGCAAGACACGATCGTGGCATAGTCCCCACTATTGTAGCTGACATTATTTGGTTCTATCACAGTCGCAAAAAAGTTCCACCACGATTGTGTCAAGCACAAAAATTATAAATTTTGTTTATAATCAATGGGAATCTAGGTATCATTACCAAATGATATTAATTGGTGACTTGTCAAAAATATCTTTCTAGATAAGAGCAAATGATCTTGATAGAATATACTACGGCATAAGAGTAAATGAATCTGTTTACTACTTCACTGAGCCTTATTATAAAGGATATTCTGATCATATAAGTTATGACATAAATTGATCTCATTAAGATATTATGAATAATTGAATTTGATTTTCTTGAGGTACTAAGAATGGCTAATAAGCAATGATGAAAATAGTTGATTGATAAGAATTACATGAACAGTATAGATGATAGTAGCAAGAAATCTTCTTTTGAAGGAGAATTTCATCGAATTAGGTTAAGTAGATGAGATGGTTTACTTCTAAGAATGAACGATGTCAGAACAAACCAAAAGCGAATATGGGAGTCCCATTTCTAACAGAGACTCAAGCATAAGAGGTTGAATATGCTACAGAGAGCACATGTAGCTTGTTGATCAAAGATAACCCCATTTACCTTATTAGGTTCATGAAATTGGAGATAATACTACTACTATTACTGAAGGAACTAAGGTCTGCAAGTTATTTTATATTCGTATATTCCAAAGGTACAAGTTAAACTTGACGTATGTGTTCGGATAATAGAGAGTTGCAAATAAATTGAAATATATAGTGGAATCAGTGTAAATGAACAAACATTAGAATAAGTCAATGAGAAATTAGAGGAAATTGAATTAATGGAGAAAATCATTCAAGAATAGAAGTTAATTTTTAAACCAAAAATAACATGAGATAATATTACCTCATTGAGGAATCAGTTACTTAAGGAATTACAAGAATTAATCATAGGCACATTAAGTTTTGCCAATATCTGTTTGAGTTAACAATACCCGTGACAGCATTATGGTGTCCCAATTTTGCTTGGATCAATTAGCGACTATGATCATAGATGATATATTGAATGTATTCAAAAATTTGAGAAGAATATTTTGAATATTTGAGGTAAATCTTACATATCATAAAGGTAGAAACAATTATATGCCAAGTTTAATAAGAGTGAATCTTAGCTTGATCAAATAAAATGTTATCTCGTATAGTATCTTAACATGGCATATTGAGAGACCCAAAGAGAAAGTAGAGTTAATGATAGAGTGAAAAACTCCAAGGAATATGTATGAGATCTGAATTTTTCTAGAATTAGCTAGAAATTGGATGCTACTAGTGGTTGTCGAAGAGTTTTTACTAATCTTAGCTCTTTGACAAAAATGTCTGAGGAAAAATGTGTAAATCGTATGGATTAATGAATGTAAAAAGAATTTTGAGGAATTATAACAATTATGTTAATTATATCATTTAGATTTGGAGATTATGAAGAACATAATGAGGTTTCACACTAAAGATTAGGTTGAAATCTGATGCAGTATAATAGAGTGATTTCATTTGCATGGAGACAGTCAAAGTCTCATTAGTTGAATTATTCAGAATGTGGTTTAGAACTTATTGCAATAGTAGTTGTTTTGAGAGCTTGGAGACATTATATGAACAGTGAAACATTTTGGATCTATATACAAATATATAGATCGTTAAAGTTTGAGGTAACTATTGAGTTTGAAAGAATTGAATATGAGACTGAGACAATGGATAGAGTTACCTGAAGATTATAACGCATAAATGAATATTTCCTAGTAAAGCTAACATTGTAATCTGATGCATTAAACTAAAAATTCAATAGCAATGTAGCACAAATTTAGATATTGAGATTACTAAATCTAGTGCAATAAAAAGCCTAGAATGTCGAGTTGAATTTAGGAAAAATCAAAGTACTATTAGCTACTGAATTTAAGATCAGTTTCAATAAAAAGATTAGCAAAGCCTAAATTGAGGATTCAGAATTTGTAAATCTTATTGAGAAATTCAAAATGAATATGAATTTTGTGTTTGAATAGGAAAAATGATATCTTATGATTATAGTAAAAAGTACGAGTACCCAATACAGATGACTAAGCAATGAGATTATTAAAGAAAGTACAAATAACAACCTAAGCTATACATTTTAGTAGGAATACGTTGAAACAGTATTTAGCAACTAAGAATGTAGAATCAAGTGACTGAATGTTTGAATTATCAACAACCTTAAATATTAGAGATATGCTTAGAGGTGATGTTTTGCAATTCCTAGGAATATGAGATTAACGTGCAGTTCTGATTTGAATTTGATTTGGTAGGACATGGTATGAGGCATTCTATGACAGAAAGAGTCATTTGCCCCTATATTGAAATAAAGAGGGCCTAAAAATGGTTGAAGGCCATAATTAATTTGAGATTCTATTGATAAGTGAAATGAATCTGTCATAGAAATTAAGTGATTCAAGAAAGATAAACGAGTTAGATGGATCAACACCAAAGATATGGAATATAGTAAGATAGACATAATAGTGAGATAAACACTAAGGAGATGTGAAATATCAAGCAATACACTAAAGAGATGTGAAATATCAAGCAATAGATGAAGTATTTATAAGAACATTGTCATGGCAAGGTGTGCTCAAGTTAAGAAAAAGGGGGAGCTAAACCCAACATAAATTGTTTCATATGAAACTATTGTGAGAATAGGGTTGTTGACTTATGAGTTAATATTACCAATAAAAGATATTTCAGATTCACACAGTGTTACATGGATATGTTTAGGAAATATCATTATGATCCGATATATATGTTATTGATACCATAAGTGAAATTGTTAGTAATATAAAATATATCGAGGAAACAGTTAAGATAGTGTGATATCTGAATAAGCGACTGAAAAATCGAGCGATTCCGTTGATGTGAGTGTATTTATGTGTTAATTGTTAATATTGTTAGTTATGTTTATGGTACTTTTTGTTCTTGGTTTAGTAGTTTAGTTTAGTTTTTAAGCAAGTTTGATGTTTTGTTAAGTATGAAGGAACAGAGAAGCAAGCTGATAAAAGTTGGTAAAAGAAACAAGGAAAATGAATTTGGTGCGATTGCGAAGTAGAATGGTGTGAGCACAAGAATGGTGCGATCGCGAGTCATTGTAGTGCGATCACAATATCAATGAGTCGTCTAGAGGGCGTTTTGAGTGCGATCGTAAGTCAAGTAAGACACGATCGAACTCAAGAATTTTATGCTTCGAGTGCAATCGCATGTTAAGTAAGGTGCGATTGCACGTAAGACTTTTGACCAGAAGACAGGCTATTCACTTAAGGGTGCGATCGCAAGTGTCAGGGTGTGACTGCAAGATGCAACTACAAGGGCAATTCTGATGTTTCTTCACGTGTTTAATTGAATTGTGAACAGTTAAAAAGAAGTCTTCAACGTGGGTGAATGTGAGGGGAGCTATTACAATTCAGTGGAGGTGGACAATCATGAGATCGCTATTAAAGTTAATATAAAAGAGGAATAAAGGGGGAAGAGGAGGAACGAAGAGAGAAGAAGAGGAACAGAGAGAGAAAAAGGAAGAAGAAGGAGAAAAGAAGAGAAAGTGGGAGCTCTGCATTTTTGTTTTGTTTTAGTTTTTGTTCATTTACTTATTATGATTGTTTTCTAGTTTCTTATTTCAAAGATTGTTTCACTCTCTAGGGGGAATCTTGTTTTCTGAACTACTATGCATGGTTTGTTGTTCTTATGAATAGTTTCTGGTTGACCTCAGTGAGAATTGAGTTTTTCTTTCTCAACCATGGAAATATAACTTACATACTAAGAGATTAGCGTCTAAGTTTTATTCCTCAAAGGTTATGCAATCCATCTTTGTTTTATTTATATCTTAATTGAGAAATTTGCATGTTGATAAAACAAAGTAGGTAATTCAAACTTCAGAGAGAAGAATTACTTCTTAAGAAACTTGAGGTAGTAGAATATTAGGATTCAGATTAACCTTAGCAGGAGTCGACAACAAATTTTTAGATCTTTAATCTAGTCATTTCATGAAATCATTTTCTTTTCTTGTAGAAGTAGTTGTCCAGAAAGTTTAATTGTAAATGTTATTTTTTATATCACTTTTAATTTTGAAATCTCTTTATTATTAACTTAAAAAATCTAGAAAGAATTCATAGTGGTGCTTAGTATAAATCCTCGAGCAAGAAATAATCGTACTACAATTACCTATACACTTACGGTCACGATCCGATTTATTTCATTTTATAACTCATTAAGTTTTTGGCGCTGTTATCGGGGATTTATTTAACATCATTTTTTAATTTCAATTACAAGTTGATTTAAGTAGTTCAATTTTATGCAGGTGTATGTCTGGGAGAAAAATGAGGAATTTAAGAAAGCCTTTGATTGAATTTCACTATGAAGTTACTCGTTTCGAAACAGCTCTATGTCAAGATGCTGAAGACACTCAAGTAATTGAAACTGAAATACCAGACAATATCATGGCAGAGGAACAAAGAACATTGATGGATGTGTTTAGGCCTAGATTTTGGCCAAATCAATAAAGTGTGACACGACCCACTGTGACAACAAATAATTTCGAGATTAAACTAGCTTTGTTGCAGATGTTACAAGCAACAATGCAGTTTTATAGGTTGGCAAATGAAGATCCAAATACCCATATCACAAATTTCTTCGAAATTTGTTACACTTTTAAGTACAATGGAGTGACAGATGATGCAATTCGATTATGGTTATTTCCATTCATTCTAAAAGATAAAGCTAAGGTGTGGTTAAATTCTCTTCCATCAGGGTCCATTACTACATGGACCGGGTTAGCACCAACATTTCTGTCTTCCATTAGGGTCCATTACTACATGGACTGGGTTAGCCTAAGCATTTCTATCTAAGTATTTCCCTTTAGCCAAAATAGCAAAGATCATTAAGGAAATCACCAACTTCCAGCAACACGATCGTGAAACTCTGTATGAGGCGTGGGAAAGGTTTAAGAGTTATAACAAAGTTGTCCTCACCACAATTTACCGTCAGAATTATTGCTACAAACTTTTTACAATGGAGTTAACACCACCACCCATGGTATAATTGATGCAGCAGCAGGAGGATCTTTAATGAAGGACACAATTGATGCAACATATGATCTATTGGAAGAAATGGCAGCCACAAATGCATTGTGCGCATCAGATAGGTCTTGGTCAATGATAAAAGAATAGAAAGGGTTTTTGTCTTTAGATCTAGTCACTACTTTACAGGTCAAAATTGCAAATCTAGTGAAACATATTAGTAGTTTAACATCAAGTTCATCAGTGGCAGCAGTTCAGAGTGTATATGAGTTATGCAATCAGCAAGGCCACTACACTAATTATTGTCCAACTGTTACAACAACTGAACAAGCCAAGTTTGTGGAAAATACTCATTTAGGAAATAACCCGTTCTCAAACACCTATAACCCTGGGTGGCGGAATCATCCCAATTTTTCATGGAGTAATAATAACAACACAATGGGAGAGTAGAGACAACCTCAGCCTAGGAATCCATTTGAAACTAAGATGGAGAAATTTATGAAGATGATTGGGTCTAAGCTAAATCGACAAGATGAATCACATCAGAAGCTAGATACAAAGGTTGATCAAATAGCAAAAAATCACTCTTCATTAATCCACAATTTGGAGGTTCAATTGGGACAATTTAAAACCTCTCTTACTCAAAGGAATCTCAGAAGTTTTTTTAGTACCACAGAGCCAAATCCAAAGGAGTCTTTAAAAGCTATACGTCTAAGGAGTGGTAAAAAGCTGGAAAATAAAGTAAGGAAGAAAGTAGATGAACAATCAGTAGAACAGAGTGCGTCACATAGTTTTGGTCGTGATCGTAAGGAATTAGGGTGCGATCGCACCATATCTATTGAGTCTGAACAGGAAGAATCTACCTTCGGGTGTGCTCGTAACAATGAAGGGTGCGATTGCAAACACCATGAAGCAGGTAAAAATTAGCACGCCCAAGCAAGTAAGTATGTACCACCTGTTCCTTTCCCTCAACGACTTAGGAAACAACAGTATTATAGTCAGTTTGCCTCATTTCTTAAAAAGTTAAAAAAAATTGCAAATTAATCTTTCTATTGTGGAGGCACTGGAGCATATGCCAAGTACGCTAAATTTTTTAAAGATATACTAACCCATAAGAGGTCACTTATTGATAATGAGATGGTGCAGCTTCCAACAAAATGTAGTTCAATTATTTCTAATGCTATTCCTTCCAAATTACAAAATCTTGGCAGTTTCACGATTGCTAGTATAGTTAGTAACAAACAATTTAACAAATGTTTTAGTGACTTGGGTGCAATTATCAACTTGATACCACGTTCAGTTTTTCGGAAGTTAGGTGTTGGAGAGGTTAAACCGACATTTATACTGTTGCAACTAGTGGATTAATCGATCAAAAGGTTATTCGGGATTTTAGAAGATGTGCTTGTAAAAGTGGAAAAGTTTATCAATCTAGTGGATTTCATGGTGTTGGATTCCTTTACACAGGGAAAACTTTAGTAGAAGTCTTTGGAGGGAAACTTATATTGCACATTGGTGAGGGGCAAGTTGAGTTTTGTATGAGGTCAGCCATGAAACAGCCCATGGATAATGAGGTTTGTATAAAGGTTGATGTTGTGGATGAGTGTTTGCTGAGTATGGCAGAAGGTAAGGAGAGAGAAGTTTCTTTTGATCCAGATGTAGAAGTTATTGGTGAAGGTAAGGGTGAACAAGAAAGAATAGGGAACTTACTACGAGATACAAATCCAACTCCCCTGTCCATTGTGTGTCCACTAGTTCTAGATCTGAAACCATTTCCTAGTCATTTGTGGTATGTATTTTTAGGGGAAGGGGAAACTCTCCCTATTATTGTATCAAATAATTTGACAAATGAGCAGTAACAACAGTTGGTAGAGTTGGTGAGGAAGCAAGTTAGAGCTATGGGTTGGTAGATTTTGGATATAAGAGGAATTAGCCCCGATGTAGTAATGCATAGAATTTACTTGGAGGAAGGAAGTAAGTCTGTGAGGTAACGACAGAGGCGATTAAATCCAAACATGAAGGAAGTCGTAAAGAAAGAGATAGTCAAATTGCTAGATGCGGGCATTATCTATCCTACTTCAGATAATGAGTGCGTAAGTCCAACTCAATGTGTGCCAAAAAAGGGAGGTATGACCCTCGTTAGAAATGAGGAAGGTGAGGTTATTCCCACAAGAACAGTAACGGCTTGAAGAGTGTGTTTTGATTTTAAGAAGTTGAACTTTGACACGCGAAAAGATCATTTTCCATTATCATTTGTTAATCAAATGGTAGAGAAAGTATCAAGTCATGCTTTTTATTATTTCTTGGATGGATATTCAGGTTATAATCAAACTTTTATTTATCCTCAAGATCAAGAGAAAACGACATTCACATGCCCCTATGGAATGTTCGCATATAGAAGAATGCCTTTTGGCTTGTGTAACACCCCTGTAAAGTTTCAGCAGTGTATGATGGAAATTTTTGCAGATTTAGTAGAGGATTTTATGGAGATATTTATGGATGATTTTCATTTTTTAGTGACTCTTTTGATACATGTTTGCAGAATTTAGGGAAGGTGCTTGCACGATGCAAGGAATCAAATTTAGTTCTCAATTGGGAGAAATGTCATTTTACAGTAAATGAGGGCATAGTGCTCGGGCATAAAATTTCTAGCAAGGAGATTGAAGTTGATAGGGCTAAGACAGAAGTAATAGCAAAGTTACCACCCCCTACTAATGTAAAAGGAGTTCCCTCATTCTTAGGACATGCTGGATTTTATAGACGATTTATTCAATATTTTTACATAATTGATCGACCTTTAACTAATTTGCTTATGAAAGATGCACCATTTGATTTTGATGTTGATTGTATGCAGGCTTTTGAGACACTTAAGGTGGCTCTTACGATAGCACCAATATTAGCAGCACCCGATTGGTCACTACCATTCGAGGTAATGTGTGATGCAAACGATCATGTGGTAGGCTGCGTACTAGGGCAATGGAAGGATAGGAAACTGCATGCAGTATACTATGTAAGCAGGACATTATCAGGAGCCTAGTTGAATTACACAACAAATGAGAAGGAGCTTTTAGTGGTGGTTTTTTGCATGTAATAAATTTAGATCATACCTTCTTGGAGAAAAAACAATAATCTTTTCAAATCATGCAACAATAAGTTATTTGTTTAACAAGAAAGATGCAAAGCCAAGACTAATTCGCTGGGTGTTGTTATTGCAGGAATTCGACATTAAAATTAAGGAAAAAAAGGGAGCTGAAAATGTGGTAGCAGATCACTTGTCTCGACTTGAACAAGAGAATAATATAGATGATCGGCCAATCCGAGAAGAATTTCCAGATGAGTAAATTTTTCTTATTCAGCAGTTGGAAACTCCATGGTATGTCGACATAGTAAATTATATGGTGACTGACATTGTTCCTTCTGATTTGTCTTATCAACAACAGAAGAAATTCTTTGCAGACATTAAGCATTATCATTGGGAAGAACCATATTTATGTAGAATATGTGTTGATGGATTACTTCGGAGATGATTTACGAAAAGTGAGATGCTCTCTGTACTAACTCATTGTCATGATTCGCTTTATGTGGGGCATTATGGGGCAATTGAACTGCGAGGAGAATCATGGAATGTAGATTGTATTAGCCAACATTGAACCAAGATGTGAGGGAGTTTGTGCAAAGATGTGATAGATGTCAATGAACGGGAAGCATCTCAAAAAGAGACAAAACACCACAATCAAGTCTATTGGAGGTCGAGATATATGATTTATGGGGAATCGATTTCATTGGACCATTTCCTGCATCTTATGGAAATAAATACATATTAGTGGGCATAGATTATGTCTCCGAATGGGCGGAAGCTAGTGCTAGCTCAAATAATGATGGAAGGTTAGTAACAAAGTTCTTGAAGGGGTTGTTTATGCGTTTTGGAATTCCGAAAGTACTAATTAGTGATGGCTGTTTTCATTTCTGCAACTCAAGACTCGAACTTCTGCTTAAACGATATGGTGTGTAGCATAGGGTGGCTACACCCTACCATCCACAAACAAATGGGCAAGCAAAAGTTGTCAATAGAGAGCTAAAAAGGATTTTGGAAAAATGGTGAACAGAGTAAGGAAAGATTGGGCTATGAAGCTAAACGATATGCACTGTGGGCATATTGAACAGCTCTCAAGACACCTGTTGGAATAACTCCATACAGACTTGCTTATGGTAAGGCATGTCATTTGCTCGTGGATCTAGAACACAAAGCATACAGGGCTATCAAAATGCTTAACATGGTGATTGTGCCCAAGTTTATTACATAAATTGGCTACACTTTTACTATTCTTAATGTACTTTTTGACTCTTAATTTGTGATTTTTGTACTTTAATTAGTCCCTTGTATGAGCTCACACTTTATACAATTTGAAAGTGTAATTGTTATAAATTGACATTGATTTCATGATAATTTTTCCAAGGGCCATTGATACTGAAAATTGTTGTTTCACATTGTAGGGGAAAAGAAGAGTCAAAGGATCTGAAGCAACACGCCGCGACATAATACAAGCCACACGCCGCGGCGCCTCAAACTCATCTCGCCGTGGCAAGGAAACAAGAAACGCACACCGCGGCGCCTTAAAATCTCCTCACCGCGACAAGGATCAAAAGGCCACGCCGCAACGCCAACCACATAGCACGCCGCGACGAGAAATCCAGAAGAACACGCCGTGGCACCTAAAAATCACCTCGCCGCGGCGAGCAGACAAAGACCCGGACTCTATTTGGAAACATCTCTGACTGTATTGACCCGACCCACGTCCATCATTTAAAAACCTTGCCATTTTTAGGTCAAAGGGAGGGATATCCTTCGGAGACGCTTTGGAGGCAGTAGATAGACGATTTTCTCTTTCATTTCTCATTCCCATTTTTGTCATCTTCGACCATCACCATCGTTTCATCGCCACCGTTAGTATCTTCTGCTACCATGGGTGACGTCCAATCTTCACCAGTCGAGAGAGAGTCCGGAGTTATGCATAACTAAATCACATTTCCCCTTGAAGATGTAGCATCGGCTTGAGTTCACCGGTTCTAAAAAGGGGAGTTGATCTTACATCGTCTAGTTTAATTACAGTGTTGTAAATTCCTGAGTTAGGGTTTACAGATTATATTTAAATTAGCTTGGTTATAGTTTAATCAAGTGTTGAACGATGTCTTGTGTTATGGATTGATTAATGTAGAA
>JANIJH010000008.1:55247868-55268089 GCA_024520975.1 Erythroxylum areolatum | reverse complement strand
AAGACCAACGATCCTCTCCTCTCCAAGCTTCACCATCGTCCTCTCTTCTAGCTCTCCAAGAATAAGGTAAGATCTAGCAGTCTTCATCTTATTCTAGCTATTCTCGGGTCAAAGGGTTTGTCCCGGTTAGGTTCTTCGATCTCTGCGTGGATACCGTTAGAGACGGTCTCCTTTGACCGTTATGGTTTGAGTTTGTTATATAGACACATGGATCCTGGCCTTCGGGAAGGTCCCGGAACAAAAATTTTTGTTTTTCGCACCGTGTGCATGTGATGTACACACCGGGATTTTCCTACAGAATATACCTTTATGATCATCTCTGGTCTAAACCTCCAAGAGCCACCTTTTAAATACTTAATAATCCCAATATCACTTAAAAGAATCTCCTATAGAGATTTTTAGCATTATTTGGATCAATTCAAAAGAGGATCAACCATTAGAACAAAAAATTTCTCTTTTATATAGGTAAACTTCAACTTTTCTTAGTAGTTGTAACATTCACATTCATTAGAGTCATGACTTTCCTATATGGATGTTGTTGTTGTTGTTATTTTTTATTAGAGTTGCCACTTATACCTCCACCAAACATGTTCAAGAAAGTGGAGAAACTTTAAAAAACTTCTTATGGCCAAGCAAATCAAAAAATGTAAAAAAATGCTAAAGTTTGGTGGTGAAAAGTTTATACACCAGTGTAGAAGGCAGGATTAGGTGTAAATCAATCAAAATCAATAAAATAAATACTCATGGACAAAAGAATTTAGAAGTTTTTACTTATAATGAATTATTTTAGGTGTGTTGGATGCACTCCTACATAATAAAGGGCCACAACTTCTTTCATATCAAAGTAAAACTAAGCAATTCATAAACACTCAACTAAATACTAAAACTAATGCAAGTCATGGCTCAAGAAATGAAAGTTAAAGTTGGGTAAGATAAGAAAACTTGAATTTAATTCAATAATTGGAATGTTGTTGGACCACTTTTCATATTACAAGGAGTTGAGAACCTAAAAAGACTAATATAACTATCAGCTAAGGTAGAAGAAATCATATCAAAATGTGTATATCATTACATACATTGTGGTTTTTAAAAAATATTCCTAATGGTAAACCCAAAGTTGAATAAGAGGATAAGATTAAATAGAGGAGGCAAAGCTTTATGGCTTCACTAATAAATCATGTCCAGTTATCTTTAAGGAACCTGCTGAGTGAGTATCTAAGTGGAGATTAATTTGGTTAAATAAAAATTTTCCCTATGGCCTCTTTCATACTATGGTTAGTAATCAAACCAATATTACAAACTATAGGTAAGTTGAAAGGCATCACCTTATCTAACTATCTATACAAGCTTTGTGATTAGTAGTTAGAAACACAAGATGACATTCTATTGAATCTTCATTATGGAAATAGCTTCTAGAACGTCATATTGAGTAAATGCAAGATTAAATGTTATAGAAGTAATTGGCCACATATGGTTTTTTGGGTTAAGAAAGCGAAATTTACTCATAATGGAGACTCATCCATCTAGCTAAGCTATGGGATATATGCTTTATGAGCTACGAGAAATAGAAGTTTGCTCCAAGATAAATAACTCAATGTCTAGGATTTCTATCAAAGCACATTTATACAGATTAAGACTATGTTTGGTTGGGGTTTATGAATGGAATGGAATATAATATGATATTATCTTATCGTTTGGGAGGATAGTTTATAATGGAATGGAATAGGATGGGATAGAAGAGGAGAGTTTCATATTATATCACATTCCATCCTAAGCAATAAAAATGAAAATCTCCAATTTGGAAGGTTTATAATGGAATGTAAAATGATAAACAACTTTATACTATATTACACTATAAACTCTTCATCTAAATAACATTCCACTATATTATATTATGGGCCCATATTATGGACCCTTCGATCCTTCCTAAATACTAATTTTCTAATATTATATCTATTTACATTCCATTCTGTTGTAGACTCTTTCATTCTATTAAAAACCTTACGACCAACTAAACATAACCTAAGGAAATCAAGGAAATAAGCATCGAACTTGCTTTTGAATGGCAAGCAAATCATCTCTATTGATCCTCTAAATTTGACGAAACAGAAACTATACTAAGTTTGTTGTTCTTCAAATCCTCAGTTTCCACAAGCTATGTATCCAGTCTAGTTTTTGAATGGTTCCTCTACTAAAGCTTCCATTTCCTTAAACTTCTCCTACGATTGGCTTTTTTGTACATTCTATGCTTAGTTATTATGATTTTGTTCTAGGTTGGCTCTTTTAACTCTGATCTTGTTTGTACCTTGACATTATTCTATTACCCCTCTTAAAGATGCTTTTATTATGCTTTCTTTTAAATTCCAAAAAATGACAGCATGACTAATAATTTCCCTTTATAATGGCTTGTGTAATATTGGCAGCGTTTTGCTTTCTGACTATGGAGATCGCTATTGCCTAGTATTGTATTAGTTAATTGACCTTTAAGATATATCTCACCAACTTAGCCTATAATGGGCTTTTATAATATTATCATCCTATTCACAACTTATAATGATCTTTCAGATATTTAGGCTGCCACCACCTTGCCATTGAAGGGAAGAAAGAATAAACTCTAAGGTTGTAAACCAAATTTATGGGTTTCTATTAAAAAAAAATTAAGAGTGTAATATTTAAAAAATATATTAAATTAAATTGAGATTTTTTAGTAAAGTTAAGAATAGGATAAACTTCAAAAGGATTTCTTCTTATCAAAATGAAAGGAATTGAATTACATTACATTACATTAAAGGTTTTTTTAATTGAAGAAAAGCTATAAATTAACCAAAGATTTTGTAGATTTGCTTGATTAGAGACTTTGAGAAGAATTAAGTGTAGATTGAATTTAAGAGAATAAACATTCTTATTATGATTAAAGTAAAGATTATACTTCTCAAATGGATTTTGAAATATTGGGCGCAAATTAAAGAAAATAAAGTGATGTGTAGAATTAGGTCCCTGCCGAGACTTTCGGAAAAAGATGTTTTGGACAAAGAATGGTAAAATTAATTAATATATAACGAAAGGTTAAAGGAATTTGGAATCTTTTTGTCTCGAGACTTTCTATTAGAGTTATAATTTTGATTCTAACTTATGGTTTTGGAATGAATAAGGATGGATTTGCACTAGGCTTTTGAGGATCGAACTTTTGAAATGGACTTGAGAGGTAGACTAAAATTTGGTCTCCAAGTGAAGTGACTTGAATTGGGAATAATTAACACGAGAATTGGAGGGTTTTTACTTAGGTTTGGGGTTTTTATTTCGACTGAATGTTGGGCTTTGATTGAATTATGGCTTCGACTAGACATCAGGCTTTGCCTCTTTTTCTTATATGTCAACTAGGCTTGGAATTTGACGAACTAGAGGCCTTTTTTCTTAAAATGGAATTTGGGATTTTAATTGGAATTAAATTGAGACTTAAAAACTTATTATTGATGGTTCTCTAGAATAATAAATTTAAACAGGTACTAATTTGGAGTGCTATCGACTTAGTCAGACACCTAAGTATAGTATGAAATAAAGCATACACAAATAAGAGTGGTGACACTTATAGGAAGGTAAAAAACTAAACAAATCCCAAAGATTACATTTTGAAGATGGGATTTAGAAGAAGTGGTAAAGACAAAGTACAGCATCATCAATAATCCAAGTAGTAAAATGTTGAAAAGCATATCGAGCACGATTGGAAGCAAATTGGCAGAAAGTGAAGGAAGAATATTTGCTGAATCATGCATATTTGTTGATTAGAAAGTCAAGTTCTTGTGTACATCTTATCTCTGAGAATAAATTAAGTTGCAACAATTAGAACATACATGTTCATGATTATCCAAGGCACCGGTACATAATTGGATATATAAATATCATTTATGAATATATAATCAACTGCAAAGCTCTACCATAGGTATGTATGCACAATCACATAACAAGAAAACTCATGTCATAAATCTTTAAATTTATTAAATATGTTGAACAGTAAAAAACAGGTCCATTATAATTGATCAAAACATACCTGCTTAATCCGTAAATCATGACTCCACTACCTTGAGAAAATTGCTCCACCAATTTCTCCAAACTCTGCTTGCTGAGTTGGAATAAATAACCTTATCATTGATAGAAATTGAAAATCACCATTGTGCTGCAGCGAGTGGATGATCTGAGAGCTTGAGAAATACGTTTTAATTGAGGAAGTAAGAGCCATCGACATAGCAGAATTCAACGTAGAATAATTACCATTGATAAGGATGTTCGCAACCAAAATAAACTCAGGATTATCTGTCGGATGGAAGTAATAAAGATTCTTAAAGTTTTTCAGAGATATGATATTGCTTTAATACTGTGGAAGACTAGAACTAGTATATATATAGACGAGCTAGCTAGTGGTGCACACACTAATGTTAGGACGAAAATCGAAGGAAAGCTACCAATTGAATACTAAATCTATTGGGATAAAATACATATAAAGGAGGTCCTTCTATATTTGGCTAAAGTTTGTAAAACATTCACTAATGGAATTATTGGGACATAAATATTTAATAAATCACTATTTTGGATATTGTTATCATTTAAATGGAATTTCTTGTCACCTGAGATATCGATCGCATTTGGGATAAAGGCAAACACTTATAATTAGTGACGGATCCGTACTGAAATAATAAGCCATGAAGATTTGACAGCCAAGATTACAACAATAATAATTAGAGTTAATTGCAAAAAAAAATATTACACTTGCCTCAATTTTGTATTACTTTTTAATAAAATTTTCAAACTTTCATTTTATAACAAAAGTAGCATGACGTTATATGATATAGATAGTCATATTGGACTAGTTTTTTTATTACTTGACTGTCATATATTGCATTTATTTCATATATAAATTTTATTATTTAATAAAATAATAAAATAATTACACACTCTTTCATATCTTTATTCCATAATTATTTAATGGTATTTAATATTTTTAATTTATTAAAGAATAAAATTTAGATTTAATACAAGTACAATATTTGACAGTCACATAGTAAAAACACAAGTCACGTCACTCACGTAGAGAGTTTAACGTAGAATTATTTTTATTAAAATTAAATATTTTAATATTATTTTTTAATATTTGCTAAAAAAGTTTCAGATTTTTTAAATTAACCCTAATAATTCTTAATCTATGAATTCTAGGGTACTGAAAGCTAGAGAGAATCTGGACTCCTTTTCCATCCAACTAATTAGTGGCTCCAAGTTCCGCTTCCAGGTATCCAGTTCGAGTATGGAGAAAGATCTAAATGTTTGTAGGACTCTTGTTTTTGTTGGATATTGCTCTTGAGAAGATGCTTCCGATATCCACTGAGATTCCTCCAAGCAGGACACAAATTGCACTAGAGCAGTGAGCATGTGGGAATCAAAGCTTGTGATTCCCTTTAAGCAATCATATCTTTTTTCCCACGTCTTCTTGCAATACCAAAAAGAGGAGATAAAGAAGTCATCCTTTGCCTCAACTGTCTCTGTCAATGTTGGGACTCTCCCAACCCATGCATCTTACCCCCTGTGCCTCATAACCTATCTTTCTTAACTACCATCATGGCTTTGACAGTGCCTCTTCTATCATGCATGATAAGACTCTTCGATTTGCTACCATCAAGCATATTAACTTGTCACTAGGTGGTGATTCTAATTAACTAAGAACACATCATTAAGTAGGACAAAATATCAGTACAACTTGTAGCGGAACTGGTTGCACTTGTTAAAAGGGAAGTACTGTGCTACGCACAATACTTCAAAACTTTGTAGTGACATTATCGTACATATTATATTGTCACTATTTATAACTTTTTAACTCTATCTGTTTAGCAGCAATACAAGACATTTTGACAGACTTGAGTACAATTCAGACCCTTGCTTATTTCCCTTGGCACCTAGCATTCTAATGGAGGTTCCTAATCCTCCTGAATTTCATAAGCCTTATCTCCTGTAGTAGACTTCTAATTATTAACGTTGGGAGAAACTGGTGATGATTGCTGAAGATCAAGTACGATTTTAAGCTTCCCGTTAGATATACAATCGTACTATCCTGAAATATCTAAACTAATTTAAGAGAACTTTTTGACTTTTGAAACCAAGCTATAAATAAAATTATGTCCTTTACCAAAAAATCAAAGAAAAAAAGAAAGTGACAGAGTGAGAGAGAAAGTTGATTCCATTCCCATCTACCAAAATACTGACAGCAAATTAATTGGTTTTGACGTGGCGGACAACCAAATCGAACGGAAATCATTAAAAAATGATGAACATATATTAATTAGATGAACTCATGATATGTATCGTAATCAATCCAGAGAGGGATAAGTGGGAAAGGGAGATAGAAAGTGCAAAACATCACTGGAATTTCTCGCTCTAGGATCGTTATCACATATGTAGCGAAAGTGATGGTCTAATGATTGAAGAAGAGAGAAACTTGCAAAAGATGGTCCTTCAATGCTTAAAGCCATACCCAGAACATGTTCGGACAGTTCATGCGAGAGGCCAACTCATGAAAGGTTTCTTCCACTAAAATTGCCTTTCCTGGTTAGCATGAGTTGGGACTAGCTGCTATACATTATCCCTTCTTACGTGTATTGTTAACTAGCTTCGACCCCGTTGGCCATATTCGGTGCATATTTGGTGCATATTTGGTTGAACTTTTAGAGAGTAAATAAGCGCTTTTTTCTATTGTAAATTTTTTTAAAAAAAGTTAGTGTTTCATTGCAAAATAAAAAAATACTTCTTAGTAGATATAGCTGTTTTGACAGCTAAAATACAACTTTTTAAGAAGTTCAAATTTGGAGCTTCTTAAAAAAACACTTTGTTAGGTAGATTTTTCAGATTAACTAATGAACATATTTTTTAGTTCTTTTTGTCTTTATATTTTACACATAATTTCTACAATACCTACAAACACATCTTTACGTTCTTTTGAAATAAAATAAAATATAGTTAAAATTAAAAGTATTTTTTATTTTTATGTTGCCAGTCTATTATATAAAGTTCTTTTGAAAAAGCTCTTTTTAAATGACAGTCAAACAATCAACTGGCTTCTTAGAAAAGTTCTTTTCAGAAAAGCTCTACTGATAAAAGCTCTACTGATATAAGTCCATCCAAATAAGCACTCAATCTTTTCTCTTTTGTTCTTTTTTCACTAGGCGCGCTCCTACAACTAGGGGTGAGCACTATTCGGGCCGGCCCGATTACCCGGCCCGGCCTGAATTAATTCGGGTAAAGAAATTACCTAATTCGGGTAATTCGGGCCGGCCCGGATATTACCCGAATTATTTTCGGGCCGGGACGGGTAACTCCGAAAAAATTCGGGCCGGCCCGATTACCCGAATTAGGTTTTAAAAAATTATAAAATAGGGTAATTAGGATAATTCGGGTAAATCGGGCCGGGATAATTCGGGTAAATCGGGTCGGGTAAATAAGTAATTCGGGTAAATCGGGCCAGGTAATTTTGGGTAATTAAAAGTTCGGGTTCGGGTCGGGTAAGAGAAAAAAAAATTCGGGTAATTCGGGTCGGGCCCGAACAGTGAAAATCCGACCCGAACTACCCGAATGCTCACCCCTACCTACAACCCCAGGTGCTGAAGAGCCGACATAGGTGCCAAACCTTCCCATCGATGTGAGCTCTTGGGGAAGATCAGTCTGTTATCCCTAGAGTAACTTTTATCCATTGAGCAACAGCCCTTCCACTCGGCATTGTCGGATCACTAAGACCAACTTTTGTCCTTGCTTGACCGGCAAGTCTTGCAGTCAAGCTCCCTTCTGCCTTTGCACTCGAAGGTCGATCTCTGTTCGACCTGAGGAAACCTTTACACTGTCCCCAATAATTAATTCTCGCTGACCACGTCCTATAGGGATCGTTGAATCAATAGCAATAATTCCTGTTTGAAGAGGCTCATATACAAAACGTCTCGAAATAATACCCGAGGCGGGAGATTCAATTAACCTAGAATCAGAAGCGGAAATTTCACCTCGACTGTCAATAGGTTTAGCGAGAGCATTTATAACTCAACCCAAATAAGCCTCACTTACTGGTATCTGAGCAATTTTTCCTGTTGCTTTTACAGAACTTCCCTCTTATATCATCAAACCGTCACCTATCAATACAACCCCAACATTATTGCATTCCAAATTCAAAGCAATGCCTATAGTACCTTCTTCAAATTCTACTAATTCCCCTACCATTACTTCATCAAGACCATAAATTCGAGCAATTCCATTGCCTACTTGAAGTACGGTACCGGTATTTACAATCTTTACTTCCCTATTATATTACTCAATACGTTCACGGATAATATTACTAATCTCATCGACTCTAATAGTTACCATAAGTATTTCTAAACCTTTCCCCCAACAAAACAAAAAAATACCTATAAAGTACTAATCCGTTATTTCTTTCATAGCTTCAAACATACCAATATTAGCACTAATGGTACGTAAATGTAACTCGTTAGTCAAACAACTATTCAAAGCTCCTAAAGTTCCTTGTATGGCTTGTTGGAAAACTCATAGTCGAACTTGATTAAGTGCTTTTTGTTGTTCAAAATAAATGGTTTCATTTATGTAATTTTCTAATTGTTCTAAAATTTTATAAGTTGAATTAATCAAATTCAAATTTTCTTGTTTTATTTCAGAGTAACCGTTTACTTGAAACTGATCTGCTTCTATTTCCATCTTCCATAAGCGATCCCAGGCTTTTTTAAGCTATTCAATGCCCCCCTCGCGTAGTTCTTATAAATTTCTGATAGTAGTCAAAATTCTTTTTTTTCGATTATCTAATAAATCATTTAATGAAAGTAGATTCTTTTTCCATTCATTACAAAACTTCCATGATCTCTTCCCGAACCAAACACGAATCTTTCGATTCATTTGGCTCTTATGCTCAATTTTTCAATTACTTATGGGGCATTTCATATCTTTTTTGACTAGAATGAGCCTATTCTCTTTTCTCTATTCATATTCCAAAATAAAAATATTAAAACAAATCACTAATCAAAGATCGAAATATTCCGAGGACTTTTCTGACCAAACAAGTAATTATCAATAAAGTTGTTTCCTTTTTTTTTTCTTCAAATCCAAAGAATTTACTTTATGCATAGGTTATCAATTCAGCATTGGACAAGAAGGGTTGAATTACCTAGTTTATGAAGCTTCTGAAAAGAAAAGATTCAAATCATTTTTCGACATGAGTGTTCTGTACCGAAAACAATTTACCAATATTCATTTTGAAACTATTTATGTATTAACTATTAATATAGTAGTAGAAAGAGTACCTTGCTCTGTTTGAACTTCAAACAGTTTAGCTTTAACCATGTTAATAATCCTACTTTATGGGTTGATAGAGAATCAAAGTATATTTACCAATAAACCACGAATTGCTATGGTTCTTAAAGATGATTTCTTAATTTATTCAGAAGTAATTTGTAGAATCGTGCACCTTTTCTTTACTAGTCAAAACGACAAAAAGTGCAGCTGGTTCAAACTCCCTTTTCAAAAAAAAAAAATCAATACACCAAGTACTATACTTAGATTTATTGTATTTGTTGCTAAAATATTGGTATTAAACCCGAAACTCCCGACAGACGGCCAGTGACTCAAGGAAACGAAAGAATATATATAATCGCATTATTATTATGGATATCCTTAAAATTAATTATAAGGTGGTATATGAATAGCATCATTAAAATTCTAATGAACATATTGGATAAGTTATTTTAGTTTATATGTATTATGCTTACGGATGCATTTGAAAATAAGCAGAGTATCTTCAAAGGAGTAATTATGTTTTGCAACCCTTATTCAAGAATGACGGCCTTCCCCACTATTTCCTGCAAATTTGTGATTGATCTAATTTAAACGTTCTTTTAACGACCCCATTAAGGGATCTGAAGTTATAAATAGTCATTAATATGTAATAAATTAATATCAGTCAAAAGCTTAAAGGCATGCTTTGGCTATGGCGTGATTAGGAAGCTATTTATATAATTAAGAGTGAGATAAAGATCAAAACCTCAAGTGTAATCATGATCTCGAGAAAGTAAGTAAAGCAAAGATGTATTTAAAAGAATTCAATTTCGATTTGAATAATTTAAAAGGAAATAGCCATAATTATTACTTAGAGGCTGTATTTCAATAAATTTATCATAAAACATTATTTTAAAATCGTATTGAAGAGTCTCCTAACACCTTTTTTTTTAATTATTGTCAAACATCAATTAGCTGCCCACTTAAATAAGAGTTAGGTTGTTTAAATTAGTTAGTATTAGAGGTTAATTACAAGTCAAAAATATTAAGCATAAAACTATATATATCAAACTTGGATCGTGACGGCTCTTCTTTACACATAGAAATCAAGTCATGGAATAAAGGATCACATGGATTATAGATGATTATTCTGACACACCAAATGGTTATTCTTGTTTTGAAGCAATCATCAATTAAGTACTAATACTAAGAAAATTCACAATTTAACCTTTATTTTCTTAGATTATTATTAAAAACTAGTAAATCTTGCTGACTTGTAATACAATTTTCATTTAAATAAGGGTCAAGAAGTTACCCTTTATCTTTTTATTTTAAGGATAATTTACGAATTATAGCCATACATAAATTATTTAGGGTCAAATAAATACTTGATATTTTGATTAAGTGAGAAGATTAATATTGATTGGAATTTCAAAAATAAATTTCAATTTCAATTATATCACCTACTACTAATGGAGGGAAACAAATAAGAACTCTACAACAAAGTTAACATTTGGCTACGTTTTATTGAAATCATCGCTAAAAATCAGCATTTTGGCGACAATTTTGAATAAAGTCACCAAAAATTTACCATCTTGCAATGTTTTATAAATGATCGCTAAATGCAAATCTTTGGCGATGCTTTTTAGAAATCGTCACAAAAGGCTCATCCTTTTATAACAGTTTAGTAGCCTTTGGTGACGTCTTTGTAAATCGTTGAAAAAAGTAGGACTTTTGGCCAAAAAAAATTTAAATCGCCGCCAAAAGCTTAAATAACAAAATCACTAACTTATTTATAATTATGAATTCTTAACTTTGACTTGATCATTTTGTAACTAAACAATATAGTTGAGAAAAATCAAATTTAATATTATTGACAATAATTGTAAGTGTAAAAATAAATTTAGCCACCCAAATTGTCAAATCATTTTAATAATGTAGAAACTATAAGTCAAAATGTGTCATCCTCATCAAGATATATATACATTCAACATCTTAAAGAAGAAAACAAATCGCGTAAGGTTGAATTACAACAAAATGAAGTTTTTTTGTCAAGCATGAAAAGTACATCAAAAAATTACTCAGCTAGTTTATGAAAGCAGTGAAGATGAAAATGAATGGTATTAACCATATCTCTTATACTTTTTTCTTTTAATTCCTGTTTTTATTATAATTTCAATTTAAATTTAATACTTTTCTCATGTTACATATTTGAGGAAGATGCAACGGGACCAAGTGATTTTTATTATATTTTGTAAACTAATCTCTGTATTTATTATTTTTAACATAAATATTATTGAAGTTGTAATTAAATTTTTTTACATAGAACAAATTTAATGATTTTTTATTTTTATATACAATACTTCAAATTATCAATTATTTTTGTATTAAAAATTAACAAAAAATCTAAATACACTATAACAAAGTATACATTTAGCTACATTTTTTACGTTACATTTTGAAATAGTAGCTAAAAGCAAGCAAAGTGTGGACCCTTTTGTGACTATTTCTAAAATCGTCACCAAATGATGACCCTTTTGTGACAATTTTTGAAAATTATTGCTAAAGAGCCGAAATTTCATGAAGATGTTCTAAAACGTTGCAAAATGTTGACCCTTTAGTCACGATTTACAAAAATCGTCACCAAAGGGTCCTCATTTGGTGTCAAAAGATGACCTTTATTGACTTTTTTGGTGACAATTTATGAAAATCATTGCTAAAAATTACACTTTGGTGATGATTTTGAAAATCGTCACCAAATATGCCAACTAATTATAAGAGGAAATGAAAACAAAATAAAAAATTTATTGATACCCTTTTCCTGTCTTGTTGTTTTGTTTCTCTGCATTCAGAGATTGTGCGCTACTCTTGTTTTTTTAACCTCCCAATATGTTTATACTTCGATTGTATCAACTTTGGATTTGATTACATACTCATTTCATGTTTGGTGGGACTGGAGAGTTCTTAACACAAGCGGAACTGAACAAAACAAACAAAGGGAGGTTGGTTTTAGAAGGTAACTTTGAGTTTTATATGGTTTCTTTACCTTCTTGTTTTTGCTCTCTCCTACTAAAATAAATAAAAGAGGAAATATGTTGGATTTGGATAGCCCACTTTCACGAGAGATCTACATCATGGGCTTAGTGATGAAACATATTTGTGGGCTTTGCCGTCACATTTCAATCCAAAACCTTAAGGCATTAGGTTTATGGCTCCTTTCCACTTATATGTCCTTTAATAGTTCTATCTCTTTCCAATGTGAGATTCCTACTCATACTTGACATCCTAGCAATCTCCCCCTCAAGTATGAACTTCCACATTAGGCTTGGGCTCCTCTTTGAGTGAAAGTCTTTTTCTACCTTTTTTAGCAGTTCGAGTATATGGTGTCACTAAGAGCCCTTCTACTCCACTAGTTTGAGCCTATCAGGAGTCTCCTTGCTCTTTTTCTTGGGGAGGCAACCATGAGATTCGACTAACGTCTCCACACTCATCCCTTGTCCAACTATCAGCTCTAATACCACTTTGGATATGGGGAGCACACTTTCATGGAGATCTACATCATGGGCCTAGTGATGAAATGTACTCGTGGGCTTTGGCACCACACTTTGACCCAAAACCTTAAGACATTAGGTTTATGGGTCCCTTCCACTGATATGTCATTCACTAGTTCCATCTATTTCCAATGTGATATTCCTATTTACACTTAACATCCCATCAAACTAGATAAAGAGAGATCGTAAGACGTGGGCGAGTGAGAGATCAAAGGTTTGTTTCAATGGTGATTAGGGTTTTATGATGATCATCTTAACTTCAATCTTCTTTGTGGTTTTAATATACCTTCCCTCTTCTCCCTCTTCTCCAAAAAAACCTGAAATTTGACATCATAGCAGCGAGGAGCTATTTTGGGATTTTGATTAATGCAGCGAGGAGCTATTATGGGTGTGCAAGAAAATTTGCAAGTTAAATCCAATTCGATGTAGGTTAGTCCTTCTCTATTGCTTTCTAATTGCTTCTCTGTTTTGCCCTAGAATTTTCATGTGTTATAAGATGTTATTGATGTGTTTATTATGTTGGTGATTTGGGTGATTGGTGGGTGTTAGGCACTGAATAAGATTGCATGCAATCAGCTTCAGAAAGAGTTAGTGGAGTGGCAGGTCAAGCCTTTTACTAGTTTTAAGCACAAGGTCATCGATAGTCTCCAAAGGTTACTCCATTCTCTGTTTTCTTAGTCCTTTTTCTATTCTTTTATTGGCAATTGAATTTGGCTCCCGAGAAAATCAAAAGGGAATTAGTAAATAAAATCTTGTACGTAAGTGGGTATTTTACATTTTTTGACCCCTTATTGGTTTCAATTTTATATGATTAGACTTGGTTTTCTAAATATTCTCATTGTTCTTCTTTGTTTCTCACACAATCTTTGCATTTTTGTTTTCCTTTTTGGTGAGATTTTTTAATAAAGATGGATAATTGAAGTAAATGGAGCTCCTGGCACCTTTTATACCAATGAGACATATTAGCTTTAGATGGATTGTCCAAAGCATTACCCTATGGAAGCTCCTTATGTTACTAAGTCAAGTTTATTTATTTATAGAAAAGTCAGCATCTTTACTTATGCCTAATTGTTAGGTCTTGTTTAATATTTGTGTCTTGACAACAGTCTTTTTTGGGTAATAAAATAGGAATGGCCTTTGACATTTGGGTTTTGAGAGTGAATGATGAACATTATAAAGTGATTGAAGATGGAGCCTATAATTCTGGTATACTCACTTGGATGAATGCTCAAAATAGTTTAGGATAATGAATATGAAGCCTATAATTATAACATACTCACTTAGATGAATGTTCAAAATAATTTAGGAGAAGGGTCGCGGCCATGGCAAAGTCAGATGATTCTATTTCTTCATCAAGCTTTATTCTTTTTGTTTAAAGTATTCTTAACCTTACTAAAGCTATGGATGCACTCAATGCATATATGTTACAATACTTCCCTTTTTATTTTACTCTTAGGTTGGATTGTTGAGTGCTTACAAGATAAAGAAGTTGTACTTTGGAAGTTACCTATGTTTTTCAATGAATATTTTGCTGGATTACTTTCCCATTTCATCACCTTACTTTTTTTTTCCTAATTGAAAACAAACTAGTTTAATTATGGATAATTTTATTCACTCTATCGATCTTGGTTGTTTTCATGATTTTCATGGCTTATCTTTTGTATATGATGGTTAACGTATGAAGTTGCTCTCATTGACATAGGCAAACCTTGAGTTATTCTAGTTACATTGTAATTTTTTTTTTCTAATCTTAACATTATTAATTTGTAAATTGGTCTTTGCATTTATTATTTTATCTATAAGAATTGTTAAAGTTTTAATAAAAATCTTTTATGCGAAGAATATTCTTTTTGTTAGTATAATTTAATGATATTTTACTTTTTGTATATACAATGTTTCAAATTATCAATTATCTTTGTATTATATTTTTGTATAATAATTTTAAAAACTAAATATTATATACAATAATATGGATTAAAATGTCACAAATAATTTTAATTAACAAGGTATAACATTTTGTTAAAATATATACTAAAAATTTCACTACATTTCACAAAATTTTTTAGTTACGCTTTCAAAAACATAACTAATTGTTTTTAGCTACATTTCAAAAACGTTTTAGCAAGGATTAATGTTAAATTTTTAGCTATGTTTCAAAAACATAACTAAAAACAGTTAGTTATGTTTTTGAAAGCGTAGTTGAAATCTTTTTCTATGTTTTAAAAAACGTAGCTACTAATTTTTAGCTACAAAAGTTAAGCGTAGGCAAAATGTACTTACAATGATTTCTCAAAGTGACACTAATAGTTTTTTCCCACGAAAATAAAGCATAGGCAAAAACTATTAGCAACGATTAATGCAAAATGGAACCTATGATTTTTAGCTACCGAGATTTGATGAGTTTTTGACATCGAATATAATTCGTCACTAATGACTATTAGTGATGATTTTGAGACTTTTAACAATGAATTGTTTTGTAGCTAAATGTCATTTTCGTTGTAGTGATATTATATGTAAAATATGAATTTAAAATGTAACAAATAATTTCAATTCAACATGGTATACCATTTATTTAAAATGTATATTAAAATTTTGGCTACATTTTACAAAACGTAGGTTAAAACATTTGGTTACGTTTTCAAAAACGTAGGTGAAACTTTTTGGCTTCATTTTCATAAACGTAGTTGGAAAAATTTGGCAATGTTCTTTAAAGCGTAGCTAAAAGCTTTCTACTAAGTTTCCAAAAACATATCTATTAGCTTTTAGCTACGAAAACTAAACGTAATCAAAAGGTATTGTTGATCATTTTTCAAAACATCACTAATAATTTTTCACTACGAAAATAAAATGTAGGCAAAAGCTATTAGTGACGATCAGCGAAAAACATCATTTATAATTGTCAGCTATAGGAATTTGGTGACGTTTTGACAACGAATATAGATCGTCGCAAATGACTATTAGCGACAATTTTGAAACTTTTAGCTATGAATTTTGTTAAGGTAAATGCCCTTGGATTGGATATCGGTTGAATTTAATAGCCTGAAAAATAGTAACGAAAATAAAGATAGACAAAATAAAATGGGACAGAACACAAAGATTTACGTGATTCAGTCAATATGACCTACGTCCATGGCCACAGGGTGAGAAATGTTACTAATATGTGGAGAATGTATACAAGTACAAAGGCATTTAAAACTCATCAAATATACAGAAAATAATTAAAGAAAGGATGAGAGGATTTGTGTTGTTTTGTTGACTAAAGGAAAGGAAGGAATGATGTGTTAATGTCTATTGCGGTCTAAAAAAAAAAATATAAATTGAATTCTATCTAGACCAATTAGAGGCAAGCGCACCTCGTCAACAAGTAATATAAAACGGTAAGAACTGGATATCGTAACCAAGGAAATTCCAACACGTAAGACAATTAAATTAAACGATTAAAAATCACTCGAAAGATTAAGAATTGATTGATTTAAAAATAAAAAATTAAAGTAAGCAAATCAAGGAAATATGAAAAATGCAAGGTATGAATTAAAATGACTTAATTTAATCAAATGATAGAAATCGGTTAAGGTATTAGATTTCAACTAGATTGGACAGTAAAAATAAAATTGTGACGGTGGATTGATCTAGGAAATACTTCATTTAACTAAGTTGAACCCAATGTTCATGGGTGTTCCCTGCTCTTCTAAATCCAACTCACCCACTTGGTTCATAGATAATTCGGAATAAAAGACATTCAGTACAAGAAGCCTAAAACTAAGTTCATTAATCCTAGGTACCCTCACACAAGATCCTAAAGTTGGTTTGCACTTTAGTCTCAAGTATGTCACTTAATTAATTTTTAGACAAACTAAATCCCATCGGTTGTGGCATTCAATCATCTAAGGTCTTAATTTAGGTGATCAAGCTAAATTAGGACTAAATATGCATTCAATCAAGCAAACATAAATACTCCAAAAATTGTCCTAATCCAATATCAATCTTAACCTTAATCGAGACAAAACTTACTCACATTTATTGATTAATGTAACATAAATTATGGTAATAATATATGGTCACATTGATTAAGTCCACACAATTAAAATAAATAAGGTATTAAAAAAGACAAATTAAAAACATCCCATTTTGATGTGACAATTTAATGCATAGTTCTTAGTCCATGCGTGCTCACACCACACACAAACCACTTCTGCATTTTTATCTTCACGTCCCAACTTCAACGTTCTCTCCCACTGACTATTTTATCATTTTTTTCTTCAGTTGCTGCAACGTGTTTCTTCTCTCCAATGTACACACCACCAACTACTTGTTGTTCTCCTCTTGCCACAGTTTCTCGCATTGTTCACACCACCAGCTCAACGTGTTTTGATCTATGCCCAACATTGTGTGAGTGGAGAGTCTCCTAGCTAACGTGTGTCTCCACCACTAGCTGCCAATGCTGTTCTCCTTATTCAGTATATTTTTTCAATTTTTGACGTGTGAATGGAGAGTGTTTGTGTAACTTCCCACTACCATAAGGCAAATACCCAAATACCCGAAGGGCATTCAAGTATATACCTTATGATAATGGTATGTTGGAGCAAAAGCAAATCCAACTTACACATGGCATCATCTAAAATACTCAAAGATCACTAAATTTTAAAACCATTGGTTTCATTCATTCACAATTTTTACACTGTTTGTATTACAAACAGTAAAGTGGAAGTGGTGTAGGAAAAAGAAGAGCAAAGCTAACTTTTGAAAGATATTTGATGAAAAAGAAGAAGGAAATGATCATGGCATAATCCCCACGATCAATGACAGGTGCAAAAAAGGAAGTGTTGTCTAGAATCAAATGAGATCAAGGTATCCTTAGCATAAGCTACTAATTGGTGTGTAGACATAGATGGTCTCATTTTATTGTTTGTTCTATGTGAATTTTGGTATTGATTGACTACTGAATGTCTTTATGAATGTGATTGATTGTATTGTGTTGATTGAAAATGTTTATGAATGAAAGTGGGCTCGAATTGGTTATTATTTCTGCATATGATTGTTGTTATTTCAAAAAAAAATTATGTCAAATTTTGAATGATTGACTGCGCTAGCATGCCACTCTCGTGGGGCACGGACTCAGATATCACCCAAGATGTTGGGCACGTATCTTGCGGGAGTGGGGTGCTACAGTATGTGAGTGGTATGCGTGAGTCCCTCAGAATTATCCATAAACTTAGGCATATACAATTTAGCTTGTTGCCCATTTACCATGAACGAGTTTTCATTTTCTCGTTTTTACCTCAAGGACCCCAAAAGGAAGGATTTGGATCACCGTGAATGGACCATACCACCTCGACTTAAGCTTTCCTGGAAAAAGAAGAAGACGGGAGTTGTAGATCAATACCTGGTTGGTTACCTTAAAGTCTCTATAGAGGATCTTCTTGTCATGCCACTTCTTCACACGCTCCTTATACAGTTTTGAATTATTATAAGCATCTAAACAGAACTCTTCAAGCTCGTGAAGCTGCATACATCTCTTAGCACCTGCATAAGACAAATCAAAGTTAAGAAATTTGGTAGCCCAGTATGCACGATGCTCTAACCCAACTGGAAGATGACAAGACTTTCCATACATTATCTTGAATGGTGGCATGCCTATGGGTGCCTTAAATGTAATCCTATATACCCAAAGTGCGTCATCTAGCTTTAAAGACTAGTCCCTCCTAGAAACATTAATAGTTTTTTCTAGTATTTTCTTTAATTCCCTATTTGAGACTTCAACTTGTCTACTAGTTTAGGGGTGGTATGGAGTAGCAACCTTATGAGTTACCCCATACTTAGCTAATAATGAATAAAAAATTTTGTTGCAAAAATGTGACCCCCATCACTAATGATAGCCCTAGGTGTGCTAAAACGTGTAAAAATATTCTTCTTCAAAAACTTAATAACACGTCTAGACTCATTTGTGGGCAATGCCTCTGCTTCCACCCACTTGTTAACATAACCAATATCAACCAATATATATTAATTGGAGAAAGACTTAGAGAATGGTCCCATGAAGTCTATGCCCCAAACATTAAAAACCTCACATACAAGAATGTTAGTCAATGGCATGTCATGTCTCTGACTAATGTTCCTGACCCTTTGACACCTATCACAAGATTTAACAAATGCAAATGCATCCCTAAATAAGGTGGGCTAATAGAAACCATACTCTAAAACTTTAAAAGCTGTCCTAGACGGACCATAATGTCCCCTAGCCTCTCTAGAATGACAATGATGTAACACAGAGGACATTTCCTCTTCAGGAATGCAGCGCCTAACAATACCATCTATACAAATCTTGTAAAGCAAAGGATCATCCCGAAGATAGTATCTTACCTCAGACAAATTTTTTTTCTTTTGAGCATAAGAAAGATCAGGGGGATAGATATTACTAGCAAGGTAGTTTACATAGTCTGCAAACCAAGGAGTGACCGTCATAACCATTAGATGCTCATCAGGAAAAGTCTCCTGAATGTCCTTCTTTGTTGCACTCTCTATGGCAGCTCCATCTAACCTTCATAAGTGATAAGCTAAAAAATTCTTGGTCCCCTTCTTATCCCTCAGCTCAATGTCAAATTCCTGCAAAAGTAACACCTAATGAATTAGTCTTAGTTTAGTGTCGGGTTTTGTCATCAAATATTTCAAAGCTGCATGGTCAGTATACACAATCACTTTAGACAAAACCAAATATGATCTAAACTTGTCAAAAGTGAACACAACCGCTAACATCTCTTTTTCTGTGGTGGTGTAATGATGTTGTGCTCTATTTAGTGCCCTACTTGCTTAAAAAATGGGATGAAAGGTCTTACCTCATCTTTGGCCTAGAAAAGAACCCACTGTATAATCACTTGCATCACACATTAATTCAAAAGGAAGAGACTAATCAGGAGATAGAAGAATAGGTGTAGTCACAAGCATATCCTTTGACAATTAAAAAGATGTCAAATATTTATCGTCAAAATTAAACACAGCATCTTTTTCAAGCAATTCAATCAAAGGTCTAGCGATCTTAGAAAAATCCTTAATGAACCTGCGGTAAAAACCAGCATGGCCTAAGAAACTTCTAATGGATCTAACATTGTTTGGTAGTGGAAGTTTCTTAATGACGTCAATTTTTACTGGGTCTACCTCTATACCCTTGCTTGAAATCTTGTGACCTAAAACAATGCACACCTGTATCATGAAATGACATTTTTCCTAATTTAGCACTAAATAGGTCTCTTCACACCTAATCAGGACCTTCTCTAAGTTATCCAAGCATGTGTAAAATGAAGTACCAAACATAGAGAAGTCATCCATGAAAATTTCAATGCAAGATTCAAGCATATCAGAAAAAATAGCCA
>JANIJH010000008.1:55217948-55230839 GCA_024520975.1 Erythroxylum areolatum | reverse complement strand
GAAAGAGATGTTTAATTTCTATATGCTTAGTCCTAGAATGATTCACAAGATTTTTAGAGAAATTTATTGCACTTGTACTGTCCTACAGTATAGGAATACGATCAAAGTTTAGAGAAAAATCTTGGAGTTGATGTTTCATCTATAAGATTTGAGCGTAACAGTTAGCAGTTGCTATATATTCCACTTCATTTATCGAAAGCACTGTGCAATTTTGTTTCTTGCAAGACCAGGAAAATAGACATCCTCTAAGAAATGAGCAAGGAGTTTGATGTAGGTATGACTTTCAAGAATATTGATGTGGCTGAAGTATTTCATAAATCTGTTTGTTTTTCATAAATGCGATGGCTCTTCTTTGAGTAGATGTTTTCTACAACTAGTCGTTGCTTAATTTTAATTTTGAGTTGACTTTGTATCTAATGAATCTTCGATATCATCTATGCTAAAATCTTCCAATATTCAGACATTAAGAGAAAAGTTTTGGCAAGAATAATGGAGCTAATTGTTCTAATTATGTGAATGGTAAGATTCTTCTAGATATTGTGGAATCTTTTCCAACAAGGTAAGTTCATTAAGGTTTCTATAAGAAAATCCTATGATATCATTTCCTTTTAAGAATTATATCGTCACCCATACAAGGAAAAAAATCCAATTTGAATTTTAAAATATTATAGAATTATCATCAAAATCATTAATAATAAACCTTGAGCTAACAATCTCTCCCTTTTTGACAATGATAAGCAATAACAGATATTTTCAAATTTCAAATAATAATAAAGGATTTCCAAAGATACCTGTAAATTTTATATGTTCTTACTCATGATCATGATTAGAAGGAGCCTTTCTTGCAACCTCTAAACAAAGGAGCCTATCATTTGTAAGATAACTAGGATGCAATCGTATTATATCACATACTTAAACTTTACAGATTTAGTTTAAGAATATTTCAACTGTTGGCAAATATATCACAGATATATCATCAAGTGCAAATATATCATTAATTCTCTTCTTTTGTCATTACCAAAAAGAGATAAACAGTCATGAAGTAAGAAAAAAAGCACAAATATGTAAAAGGAAAAATAGACGATAAGAAAATAGAAGAAGCCTGTTAATATCTGTAAAGAGAAGTAATCTTCATACAGAATTAATATTAGATAATCTACATATACTAAGCTATTTTCTTAACACACAAAATCTATTTTCAAATAGTGGCTTAGTAAAGATATCAGGTACTTGATTTTAGTTTTAACATGTAAAAAGATCAATGGTTCCTTCTAAAACATTATCTCTAAGAAAGAGATGTTTAATTTCTATATGCTTAGTCCTAGAATGATTCACAAGATTTTTAGAGAAATTTATTGCACTTGTATTGTCCTACAGTATAGGAATACGATCAAAGTTTAGAGAAAAATCTTGGAGTTGATGTTTCATCCATAAGATTTGAGCGTAACAGTTAGCAGTTGCTATATATTCCACTTCATTTATCGAAAGCACTATGCAATTTCATTTCTTGCAAGACCAGGAAAATAGAAATCCTCTAAGAAATTGGTAGTGATCACTTGTGCTTTTCCTATTAACTTTATCACCTGCATAATCTACAAAATAAAAGCCAACTATGTTAAAAGAACCAATTTTTGGATACCAAACAAAAGTCCAAAGTCCATAGTTCAGCAAAGATAATGACTGCATAAAGGTGGCTCTCTTTTGGATTTTATTGAAAGCATGTACAAAGTCACACGCTAAACATAATATCTGGTCTTAAGCTTGTATGGTATAGTAGTGATCCAATCATTCCTCTATACTTTGTCTCATTTGTAGCCTTGCCTTCTTGATCCTTATCAAATTTAGTTCCAGACAACATTAGAGTACCCATCAGTTTGGAATTCTCAAAATGATATTTCTTAATGAGAACCTTTGTGTATTTGTCTTGACTAATCAAGATTCCTTTTTCTATTTGCCTAATTTGCAACTCAAGAAAGAAAGAATGTTCTCGCATCATACTCAATTCAAACTCCCTCTACATTAAAGTTAAGAATTCTTCATAAAAGGATTGATTAGTAACACCAAATATTATGTCATCAATATATATTTGCACTATGAGTAAATTATTCTCCTTTTTCTTAATAAAAAAGTTTTTATATACCTTTCCTCTTTTGAAGTTATTCTCAAGCAGAAAGTTACTTAACCTCTCATACCATGCTTGAGGAGTCTGCTTTAAACCATACAGAGCTTTAGTCAACTTCATTAAGTAATTAGGATGGTTTTCATCTTCAAAACTTAGAGGTTGCTTAATTAAACACTTGTTGTTAATATATCCATTTAAGAAGGCACTTTTAACATTCATTTGGAATAATTTAAATTTCTATAGCATGCAAAGGCAAGTAAAATTCTAATCGATTCTAATCTAGCAACAGGAACATAAGTTTCATCAAAATCAATACCTTCTTATTGATTATAACCTTGAGCGAAAAGTCTAGCTTTGTTTCTTACCACCTTACCATTTTCTTCAAGTTTGTTTTGAAATACCCAACGAGTTCTAATAATTGACTTATTTTGGATGAGGTACCAGATTCCAGACATTGTTTTTGTCAAATTGATTTAGTTCGTCTTTCATAGCTGAAACCTAATTTTCATCAGTAAGAGCTTTTTCAATAATCTTTGGTCCTAATTGTGAGATGAGGACAACATAATTTTCTTAAAGAAGATCAAGTTCTTAGACTTTCATAAGGGTCTCCCAGAATGTACTAATGTGTATCTTGACCTCTCCATTCTCTTGATGTTCTTCATTACATAGGTTCCTACTGAGATGAAAGAGTCTACTCCATCCTGTCTTTAGAGACCTTGATCATGTAATTTTGAAGATATTATAGGCATAGTTTGAGTTTATGACATATTTTTAGGAATTAAAGGATGCTCTTCATTATCTAAATCAGCTATTGTTGTTGAGGGTAGTGCTTCATCAAATACCACATGCATTGATTCTTCTTTCCTCTTTATTCTTTCAGTATAAACTTTGAATCCTTTGCTAGTAGTATTGTAACCCATAAAAAATAGCTTCATCTAATCTTACATCAAATTTTCCTAGGTTGTCCTTTCTATTATTTAATACGAAACGCTTGCAACCAAATGCTAGAAAGTAAGCAACATTCGATTTTGTTCATTTCCACAACTCACAGGGTTTTTTTTAAAAATAGGTCTTATAAGGAACATGTTACATACAGGCAGTTGATACGGTCTCTGCCTAGTAACCATAAGGTAGACTACTTTCACACAGCATTGTTCTGGCCATATCAATGAGAGTCTTACTCTTTCTTTCAACAATTCCATTATGTTGAGGAGTCATTGCGCATGAAAAATTAAAAGTTATACCATTTTCATTACAGAAGTCTTCAATTTTTCTATTATCAAATTCTTCTCCTTGGTTGCTCCGAATTGATGTAATGCAGTACCTTTTTCAATATGAATTTTTCTGTAAAACTTCTCAAAAACTTCAAAAGTATCATCCTTATTTGATAGAAAATATTCCCATATAAAGCTAAAATATTCAACCATAATGTTTACATCTGAAGCTTTAAGTCCTAGTGGGACCAAATAAATCATATGTACAAGTTCAAATTGTTGATTAGTAGAAACAATATTTTTAGGAGGGAAGATACTTCTGATATGTTTTCCTTTTAAACAAGCTTTGTAAACCTGATTATTCTAAAACTTTAGGTCAGGCAGTTCTCTTACTAACTTATTTTTGGATAATTTTTATAGAATGTTCATGCTAGCATGCCCAAATCTTTTATGCTAGATAAATGAATCCTTTTCTATTAAAACAAATCACTTGACATTTCGTGAAGACATATCTTCCAATTGAGCACAATATACATTATGATTTTTGGGACCAACAAATACAATGTTTCCATTAAGATTATCAATAATTTCATAATGGGATGTATAGAAAGTGACTCTATAACCCTTATCACATAATTGAAGTAGAATTGAAGTCATAAATTTTACCAATTCTAGTGACTTTTGCCTTGTTTTTATCGACAAAGACAACATTACCTCTGTCTTTCCTTTCAATATAGTTGAAATGTGATATTTCACTTGTCATGTGTCTCAAACAACCATTATTAACTGTCTATTGATTATATCTTGTCTTTATTCTAAAGCATATCTATAGAATAAAGACAAGAGAAACCCAGTGGATAGTTAATAGTGGTTGTTTGAGACACATGACAGGTTATTAATTTGACCTTTAGGTCTCCAAACATACATTTAAGATAAATTTTTCATTTTTTTAAAGTTACAAGAATGACTAATATGACCATGTTTATCACAGTAATTGCACAAAACAAATGAATGAGAATTACTGTAAGTTTTGCTATTTATCAGGTTCTTGCTATTTTGACTATGGCTACTATTGGATTTAACAAAGAAATTCTCTTATTGCCTAACATTATTATTTTCATTATATCCTATTCCAACCTTATCAAAAGTACCTTTACCATTCCCAAATAATGCATCAATATTGTTCCTTTCATCAACAAAATTGGCAAGATCCTTTACTAAAGAAATTATTTTTTCGTAAATTTTTTATTATAAATTCTAGAGTTGCAACTTTTTCTTCTAATTGTTTTACCTCGATAGAATCATTTTCAAGAAATTCATTCTCTAACTAATTTACCTTTTCTTTCCCAAGAATTACTTTTTAGAGACCTTTTGCTTATTGTCATTTTTAATAGACATAATTCTAGACAACAGATTCTTGTTCTTATATTCTGGTGATTTAATCTTATTCGTCAAGGATGCATCATTATTTTTGGACTTCTCAACCCTTTTGAAATACTATGTAAGGTTTCGATCATACATCTCATACATAATATATATCAAATATGCACAACGGAAAATAAAACTGAACCTAAAAAAATAGGTCTACTTATGTATCTAGATATAAAAAACATGAAATGTAAGATGTTTACATACCTTTCCGATGATCTCCTTTGTTCTTTAATCTTCCCCATATTGGGTTGTCATAAACCACAACGATCAAGATAGACCATCTTTAATGAAAGTCCACACGAAGATAGAAGGATGAAACCTCAGTGGGAGATGGCTAGAATTCTTTCTTTGCGCTAGCAAAGATAAGAACTCTTGTTAGAGTTAAAGAGAAAAAGAGTGTGTGTGAGAGAAAAGAACCTTTCTTTCACTTGTATCTTACACAAAATGCATGAAAAACATCTATATTTTCTACACCATTTGGCTTTTCATAACCCCCATCACTAATGGAGAGTCATGGGAACTTAATGGTCATAAATAACATGTATTAATGGAAGTTATGGAAAGTTAATTACCATGAATAGCATGCATTAATGGAAGTTTGGGAAATTAATGGCCAAATAAATTTAAGATCAACAGCAAATCCATAAATGTATGAGCATCTAAATAATGACAATGGCCTTTCCTAATTATAAAATGATTTGTACAATAAGTGCTAAAGGTGATTACTTTTAGAGCACTTCTCTAACAAACTCCCACTTGCACTAAAGCCAATCACCTTGATATCTAACACCATCGGCATGTATATGTGACACAAAACTCTTTTCGTAAATAGGCTTAGTCAACAAATCAACTATATTCTGATCGGTGTGAACTCTCTCTATTTTGACATCATTTCTACCAATGATTTCTCTAATCAAATGGTAGCGTCTGAGTACATGTTTGGACTTATGATGAGACTTTGGCTCTTTTACCTACATTATAGCCCCGTTGTTGTCACAATACAACTACACCATGTCAGTGATGCTCGGAACCACAGCAAGTTCTATGATGAACTTCTTCATCCAAACCACTTCCTTTGCCACTTCTAAAGCTGCAATATACTTCGCCTTTGTCGTCGAATCTGTAGTCGTCTCTTGTTTGGAACTTTTCTAACTGACTGCACCACCATTCAGTGTGAATACATATCTAGACTGAGATTTAGAGTCATTCCTATCGAATTAGAAACTGGCATCAGTATACCCGCTTACCACAAGATCTCCTTCTCCACATACCAAGAATAGATCCTTAGTTCTTCTCAACTACTTAGGGATATTCTTGACAACCACACAATGAACCTTACCAGGGTCTGACTGGTATTTACTCGTAACACTTAGAGCATACGATATATCAGGTCTAGTATATAATATAGTGTATATAATTGATCCTATAGCCAAGGCATCATAAGGAATCAAACTCATGTGATTCCTCTCATCTTGTGTCTTTGGACACATAGATTTAGAGAGTGTAATCCCATATACCATGGGAAGATAACCTCTCTTGGACTACTCTATGCTAAACCTCTTTAACATCTTGTCTATGTATGTAGACTAGGAAAGACCAAGCAACCTCTTAGATCTATCTCTATAGATCCTTATCCCCAAAATATAAGTTGCTTTTTTAAGATCTTTCATAGAGAAGTTCTTAGGTAACCAAATTTTGACTGATTGCAAAGTAGAGACATCGTTTCTTATTAGCAATATACAAGGAACATGATTGCACTCTCACTAACCTTCTTATACACATATGGCTCATCCAAATTTTGTGAGAATCCAAACTCTTTGATTGTCTGATCAAATTGGATATTCCTTCTCCTTGATGCTTGCTTCAATCCATAAATGGATTTCTAAAGCTTGCATACCTTTTCTTCATTCATAGATATGAAACCATCAGGTTATGTCATATACACATCCTCAGTTAGGTTTTCATTAAGGAAAGTCATCTTCACATCCATTTGCTATATCTTATAATCATAATGAGCTATAATAGCTAGGAGTATCCTAATGGATTCAAACATAGCTACTGGGCTAAATGTTTCATCATATTCAACACCTTGCCTTTGACGATAACCTTTAGCTATAAGCCTAGCTTTATGGGTAACTACATTACCTTCCATGACAGTTTTCTTCTTGAAAACCCATTTGCACCCTATACCCTTTATCCCTTTAGGTGGGCCAAACAAATTCCATACTTAGTTTTCATACATGGAATCCATTTTGAATTTTATAGCTTGAAGTCATTTGTCAGATTATGAACTCTTCAAAACCTCTTCATAGGTAGTAGGCTTATCATCTTCTATAAGTAATACATTGTTAAGTTCACTTATGAGAAATTTGTATCTCTTGAGAACTTGATGTATCCTACCTGACCTATGAACTTCTTATATGTCAAAAGATTGAACTATTGTTTCATCTTCATGAACAATAGACTCGGGTTCAGGCAGTTGATTTGTATATGTTTGAGCATCTAAAACTTTCACAAGTTCAATTTTTCTCCCATTGTCTTCTCTTAGATGAAACTCTTTCTTTAAAAGGACAAAATGTTTTGAAACAAACATTTGTTCCAAAACATGGTAGAATTGATATCCTATAGTTTCCTTAGGATATCCTACAAATAGATACTTGTCATATTTAACTTCAAGCTTATCTGATTGAATCCGCTTTACATAAGCATGACAACCCCAAACTTTCATATGAGAAAGATAGGGTTTCTTGTTAGTCCATATATCATATGGAGCAACATCAATTGACTTGGATGGGACTTTGTTTAACACATAAACAAAAGTTTTGAGTGCATACCCTCAAAAGGATTTTGGTAAATCTACTAAACCCATCACATACCTCACCATGTCTAACAAGGTTCAGTTTCTCCTCTTAGCCACACCATTGTGTTATGGTGTGTAAGCTGGAATCCATAGGGATAATATTCCATTATCCTTGAGATAATCCAAAAACTCTTGGCTTAAGTATTCACCACATCAATCTGATCGAAGTGATTTAATACTTTTCCCATGTTGTTTCTCAACTTCATTTTTGAATTCTTTGAACCTTTCAAAGGCTTCAGACTTGTATCTCGTAAGATACACTTACTTATATCGAGAATGATCATCGATAAAAGTAATGAAACATACGAAATCAACTTTGGCATGTATGGACATCGGACCACATATATCAGTATGTATTAGGTCTAAAGTTCCACTAGCTCATTCACCCTTTCCCTTAAAGGGTAACTTAGTCATCTTACCTAATAAGCAAGATTTGCATATGTTATATGATTCATAATCAAATGACCCTAAACTACCACACTTGTGTAGTTTAGTCACTCGTCTTTCACTTATATGGCTAAGGCAACAATGCCATAAGTAAGACGATTTCACATTATCTCGTTTTATTCTTTTGTTATTATTGATATTTAGAATCAGATTAGACATATCCAATATGTATATACCATTGCAAAATGTACCCAAAGCATATAACATTCTATTCAAATAAATTGAACAACCCTTGTTACTGAAATTTAAATGGAATCTTGCTTTATTAAGACTAGAAACAGACATTACATTTTTAGTCAAAGCAGGTTCATAAAATTAATTGTCCAATTCTAATACAAGCCCCATAGGGATCGTCAATACGTATGTGCCTACAGCTAACGCAACAACTCTTGCTCTATTGCCCACTCGTAGGTCTAACTCTCCCTTGTTGAGTTGTTAATTATTCTTAAGACTCTGCATGTCAGTACAGATGTGTGAGCCACAACTGGTATCTAATACCCTTATCTTGTGATTAGAAATAGTATGAATATCAATAACTTAGATACCTGAAGTAATTGGGGCATCAAATGCCTTCTTCTACTTCAAGGACTCTACGTAAGCCTTGCAGTTTCTCTTCCAATGGCCATCCTTGGCACAGTGGAAGTAAGTTCACTTCGAGGTAGTCTTCTTTGCTTTCTTAAAACCTCCCTTATGCCCTACGGACTTCTTCTTCTTTTGGCTCTTTTTCTTCGAGATAGAAGAGTTCATCAGCATCATAACCTTGTCCTTATGGACAGATGGCTCAATTTCCTTGAGTATGTGGACCAGCTTAAGAATTGTGTTGGATATATTTTTCATCCGACAGTTAAGCATAAATTGTGAGTAAGTATCAGTTAAACTCGTCAGAATTAAGTTAATACCTAATTCATGATCGAAAAGAAAACCCAACGAGGCCAACTACTTGATGTAGCCATTCATCTTCAGTGCGTGCTACACTGGAGATGTCCCCTCAACTATCCTCAAGCAAAAGAGAAATCACAAAGTCTTAAACCTTTCAGACCTTGCTTGCTCATCAATTAACTCCCTAAGATGATGGACTATGGTATGAGCATCCGTAGCCTCATGCTGTTTTTACAGCTTCGGTGACATAGTAGCTAGTATAATACAACTAGCCATCTCGCTATCATCGAGATGCTTCTTATATGCCCTTTGATCATCATTAGAAGCATCAGCAATAGGGGGATCTGGAAGTGGTTCTCCCAATAAATAACCAAGCTTCTCGGACTTGAGAATTATTTTCAAGTTCCTGTGCCAGTCAAGAAAGTTTGGTCCAGTTGACTTGTTAGCTTCCATCAATGATCTTAAATTCACACTAGTACTCCTGGTGTTGACTTAAGTAATAGCAACCTTTCGTTAAAGAGGAAAAAATTAGAATGTACTTAAATGCATGTCTATACGGACTTTAATAACACAAATTATGACTCCCACTATTTTTCACAAATTCATAACCCTCAATATAAGTTCGAGAGAACTCGTAGAGAAATTCTCTTAGCAGGTCAATATCCAATATCCTGAAGAATGACCTTAGGTTTGCCTAATAAGCCACCTTAGTTTAACCGGTAGGTATCAATCATACCAATTGTATCTCCAATGAAACTATCGAATCTAGTGCTATTAACTGTTGATGTGTGCACACTCATTGAGCTATCAACTCTTGACAAGTGTACATCTAATATACACTACCCAACTTCACCTCTATCTATGTTGATCTTGGGTTTACCCAACAAACCAACGCTTCTAGTTAAAACCGACCCATTAATCTGAAAATCCTATTTCCATAGTTTGAACATATCCATGTAAAACGGGCTCAGGTTTGGCCAACAACCCTAACTTTAAAGTGACTCTAGTTCTCGCCATATTAAAGGAAGACATTAGTTTTAATATACTAAGTGAGGGGTTTGACTAAGGTTTCATCTAACTTAGATGGTATTATACATATAACTTATCATTGGGATATACCTTTCCCAATTTCTTTAAGGCTGTGATGACTTTGTTCAAACGTCCAAAGAATTTGTCTATAGTTTCTCCCTGTTTCATGCAAATAGTTTTGTATTAATGCAATAAAAGACTTATTCTATATTTCTTTACCTCATTCGTTCTTTTAAAAGTAACTTGGGTTTGTCCCATATTTCCTTTACTGTAGAATAGTAGGATATCTTTTCATACTCTTCTAGAGATAGTGCACAAATCAGATAATGTCTTGCTTTGACATTCAGCTGTGCGTTTCTTCTATTAGCATCAGTCCACACTTTTACATTATCAGTAGCAAGAGATGTGACTCCAACTTTGATAGCTAACTAGATTTTGATATCTACAGATTGAAGATAAATGGTCATTCTCTCTTTCCAATAAGAATAGTTGTCTGCATTAAAGTAAGGAGGCTTTGAGACGAATTGTCCTTTAAGGTTTTTCAAATTGTTTGTCATGATCTATCATGTGCTATAACACACAATAAATGTGAAACCTTGCTCTGATACCAAAGTGTTTAACGTGCTATAATACATAATAAATGTGAAACCTAGCTTTGATACTAAAGGTTTTAACAGTCTCTCCTAAAAGAGTGATTTTACTTTCTAAGGCAGAAGAAGTTTGATATAGATATGACTTTCAAGAATATTGATGTTGTTGAAGTATTTCACAAATCCATGTGTTTTTTGTAAATGCAATGGCTCTTCCTTAGACGTTTTCTTCAACTAGTTATTGCTTCTTTTTAATTATGAATTGAATTTGTATCTAATGAATCTTCGATATCATCTCTGCTAGAATCTTCTAATATTCAGACATTAATAGAAAAGTTTTGAAAAGAATATCGGAGCTAATTGTTCTAATTATGTGATTGGTAAGATTCTTCTGGATATTGTGGAATCTTTTCTAATAAAGTAAGTTCATTAAGAAGGTTCCTGTAAGAAAAGAAACATTTATCTTATGATATCATTTCCTTTTAATAATTATATTGTTACCTATACAAGGAAGTAAATCCAATTTAAATTTTGAAATATTATGGAGTTATCATATAAATCATTAATAATAAACCTTGAGCTAACAATATCTAATATGGAGTCCTAAATTTATGTTTGATTATTCTTATAGATCCATGTTTGTCTTTAATCCCTCAAACTGCTCAAAAGTAGATGAGCTAACTTCTTAAGTACTACTTCTTAAGTTAGTTTACCTTGTTGTTATTATAGGGGTTTTAACTTAAATCTTAAGGGATTACTTTGCCTTCGTAGCACCCCTCCTTCTTGCTTGATCCAAATAAAATATGGATGATTTCATCATCCCAGATTATTTAAGTTAATATATAGATTGTCTTGTTATCTTACATAATTCTCAATATAGTCTACATGCTTAAATAAATTGGCAAATGGACTATCCACTTGACATGCATTACTAATATGACTCCTCCACCTATCTCATAACATAATGCTTGAGCTAGTCTTATGACTCCATTTAAGATATCAATTTTTTGTGTAACTATACCTACAATCCTTAGTGTCGTAGTCTGACTTGATTTCCATTGATAATTTTTCATGACCATCTCGTCAATCAATTCTAAGTTAGCTTCAATAGTTTTTATTGTTCAAAGTTCCTCCAAATGTTGCATTTTTCCTTTGTTTAATTGTGTAATTTAAACCATTTTAAAAAGTATAAACTTACACCCATTTTATGATTCTATGGTGTGGAAACATCCTTAATAAGTCCTTTTACCTATCTTATGACCTCTATATATTTCATTTTCAAAATGTTGGAGGTCAATGATATGATTACTTTATTTAGTATTCTTCACTAAGAAAAGTACTTGGCCAAAAATTTCTCTAATAAGTTATCCCACATGGTTATTAAACTAACTAGTGTGACTTCAACCACTACTTGGCCTTACCCCAAAGTCATAATGAAAGAAATATCAATATAATGGTTTGGTCAAATGCTTCACTAACCTTGAATGTGTTACATATTTTTGAGAAAATAGCAATATATGCTTTAAGATCTTCATTTAGCAACCTATCGAATTCTATAAAATAATGCAACATATGTATGATGTGGGTTAATTCTCCAAATTTTGTAATGTAATTACTAGTCTTTATATGCTTGACTGTGTCCCTATCAATGATGGCTTTACATATAGTAGCATAATTTTAGGGTCACCCTCCATCTTACTTTGGTGTTGATTTTCTTGGGTAGAAGTCTTCTTCCACTCTCAAAGTGTTTGTAGAACTATTTTCTCAATATCCTGATCTTCATCTATAAGCTAATCTTCTTGTCATACATTAAAGTAACACATTTACAATTAAATCTGCAGAAGCACAATAAATAAGGAATCAACAATAAAATAAAATGATGTAATAAAACATAAAATATTATATTAATAATTCTCAAATCTCTTTAATATTGCACCTATTTCCCAATAATGATGTTAAAAACTTAATGGTAAAATTTTATATAACCATAATATTTGAGCCCACGAGCAACGGAATAGTACGGAGTATGATCTTCCTATTATTATCTAACTAGCAGGATAACTTTGCGCAAATGCGCAGTGAAAGTGCCCACTGAATTTATACGTCGAGGAAATTTTAAGGTCATAGTTAAATAAAAAATAATATGCAAATGTAATGAAATAATCATCGGTTGGGAGAAGAAATAAGATGAAATGGCTTTCTTTGAGATTAAAATAGCAGTATAAAGATACCTCAATCTATAAAATAATCATCGGTTGGGAGAAGAAATAAGATGAAATGGCTTTCTTTGAGATTAAAATAGCAGTATAAAGATACCTT
>JANIJH010000008.1:55195428-55209673 GCA_024520975.1 Erythroxylum areolatum | reverse complement strand
CTGCATTTGTTGAAGTTAATGCCCACCTTCTTTGATTTGTGGACAGCCGCATTTGTGGAATGAAGAAAACGCCAAGTACGTTCATTTGCATGCCAAGCAGCCACATTTGAAATAACAAACATGCAGCCAATCAATGCAGCCTTCTTTGCCTTGTGGAGGGGCCAAGCATTACAACAATATATAACTCCCACATGCAGTAGATAAATAAATCTAGCTCTTTTACTATCACAGAGATAGAACCTCTAGATGGAAACTCTTCTGATCCTATTGGTGATAGCTTTTTTGACAACTCCCCAACTCAACCCATCTGAGTGTTAACGGTTTCCAATCTACTCAAAGATACTGCTAAAGAGTATGCATACAAATCCAGTGGAAGCTACAGATTAAGAGCCACTAAACGATTCCACAAAATTGACATTTGCGAAATGAATCCTCGTGAGATAGGCTTCCAACATCTTGATGGGAGGTTGACATGCAACACTGCGAAATAAAATCTCTCCCACCTTTTGTAAACTTATGAGAAAATCCAAATGGAGAAAAACTACATAAACTTCGAAATAAAATAAAAAAAGACACATTATTTTAACTGGAAAATCTTCTCAACATGGAAAGTAAAAACCTACAAACTGTAGTATAAAACATCTTCACTATTTAAAATAACGGGTTCAATAACATCTCTCCAGATAAAACTAGAGGTAATATGCCTTAATACCTATGTAGCACGGACACGGCAAAATGGAGCCGTGTCCATGTGTTGGACACGTATCCGTGTCGAACACCTACTGACACACGGTGGACACGTGCCTGATACGTTCCGTATATGTCGAAATTAAAAAATAACTTTTTTTTACTCTGACACGGCTCGGACACGTTTGAAGACCGCTCGGATACGACTTAATGGAATATATGCTCCATGGAATATATAATCCATATTTTTTGAGAGGGGCTTATAAAGTACCAAATATGTATGAACTATCAAGATGTTGGAAGTCTTGAAATATATCAATCAATATATATCATATTATGAATTATATATATATATATATATATGCTATGTCTGTGTCCACCAAATTTTTGAAGTTGGTGTGTCCCCGTGTCCGTGTCTGTGTCGTGTCACGTGTCTGTGTTCGTGTCCGTGTCTGTGCTTCTTAGCTTAATACTCAAGAAATTAAACTTTTGGAAATAAAAAGAGAGTAGAAAATATCTCCAAAATAGAGGAACACTAGTGACAAATTATTAGGTACAAATTGTGATCCATAATAACCTCAAGACCTAAGTCTTATAATATTGCTAATAAAATATCAACTAAATCGGATCACGAATAATCTTCGATTGAACTAAGCTTATATTACTCTAAATACTTTCCTTGCGATGTTTGAGTTTTCCCTCTTTGTCTATTAATAGGGAGAAGTCTACTTAAGCCTTCCTTCCACTTTCCATGTGGGATTTCTTAAATGGAAGGACTTCCAACAAATCTCGCCCTTTCAATATTTAAGATCATCATCATAGAGGGAGAATCCTCTTTTTTCATATCAGTTTGAAGGACTTGCTATCTTTGTGATCATCCGGCATACTTCAAACTTGTCTCTTGGTAATGTCTTTGTCAACATATCAGCACAATTTTCATCCTTGATCCAATGATATGTTATCTTGATATGCTTTAATTTTGCATGGAGAGCTAGATTCTTATCTAGATGGATGACACGTTGATTGCCAAAATACATGACATACCTATCTTACTTGAAGCCAAGTTGCTGGATGTATCTCTTCATCTATAATAACTGCTTACATGCTTATATTGCTACAATAATCTACCTCGGTAATATGTAATGTATTACACTTCTACAATCTTGATTACCATAATATTGCTCCCCCTATAAGAGTGATCAAGTATCATGAAGTAGACTTTTTGTTATTAACATCTCCTCCCAGATCTGAATTTGTGTAGCATATTAATATAGACTTTTCATTTTCGAAATTAAGATTGAAGTCAGAAATACCTAAGAGATATCTCGTGATCTACTTCATAGCATTCTAATGCTCTTTTCTCATATTTGAGAGAAATCTACGGCCCATACCAACTAAATAAGTTATGCCTAGCCTTATTCATACCATGAAATATATCAAACTTCCTACTACCAATGACTAAGGAATATTCCGCTTATCTTTTATCTCTACTTCTGTAGAAGAACTGTGTTTACTGCTTAATTTAAAGTGGGTTGCAAGAGGAGAACTAACCACTTTAGTGTTTTTCATGTTGAATCTTTGAAGCACCTTTTGAATGTACTTCTCCTGAGATAAATATAACCTTCTTGTACTTTTGTCTTATGTAATCCTTATGCTAAGAATATGCTTTGCTGACCCCAAGTCTTTCATAGCAAAATGCTTGCTCAATTGCTTCTTTTGCTTGTCAATTCTGGTAATACTTTTTCCAATAATCAACATATCATCAATATAAAGCAGTCAAACAATGAAATTATCCTCAGAGAATTTTTGTATGAAAACATAATGGTCTAAAGTCATTTTCTTATAGCTTGGCTCCCCCATAACTGACTCAATTTTTTGGTACCATTGTCTCGATGCTTGTTTTAAGCTATAAAGACTCTTCTTTAGCCTACACATATAATGTTGTATCCCCTTGACTTTGAAAGCCTTTGGTTGATCTATATAGAGCTCATTCTCCAAATCACCATGAAGGAAGGCTTTCTTCACATCCATCTGCTTGACTTCTAGATTAAGACTAGGTGGTAAGATGAATGCAACATCCTAGACCGCTCACCCATAGATATTGTCTGCTTTGGGTTGCCCCTTGGGCCAAGACTCTCATAGTTTTGCTTTTCCCACACCAAGGAAAATGCATCTAAGGGGGAGAGGTATCTATACCCTTATAAGGCGTACTTCGTACTCTTCTCTAGTCGATATGCAGTCTCACAATCCACCACCCTTAGGGCCCAGCATCCTTATTGACACAATAAGTTGGGAACTTACTTTGATACCATTTGTAACAGTCCAAACTACCGGCTCATGGATATTGTCCGCTTTGGGTTACCCCTCGGGCCAAGCCCCTCACAATTTTGTGCTTCCCATCCTAGGGAAAATGCATCTAAAGGGGGGAGATATCCACAAGCTAAATTTGATCTAGTGGACCCCACTAGATAACTCTGAGATAATAGGCCTCGTTTATACTCACAATAAAAGTCTAAGTTACTTTTTGATATGGAGGGTCCACCTTAATGGCAACCACAGAGCATATGGTAAGTTAGACCAACAGGAGAAGCTCTGATACCAGTTTGTTAAGGAAAATGCCCTCGAATCAGATATCTGTTGAATTTAATAGCTCGAAAAATAATAATGAAAATAAATATTGACAAAACAAAGGGGGACAGAATGCAAAGATTTACATAGTTCGATCAATGTGACCTACGTCCACAGTTAGAGGGTGAGCAATTTTACTAATATGTGGAAATTTACAAAACATACAAAGAGGTTTAATAAATTTCTCTAAAAGAGAAATGAAAGAAGAAAGAAGGAATGTTGGTTTTGTGTTTTTGGTGCTAGTACTGAAGCCTCAGCATTTCTTCTATTTATAGCAACATTTTAGAGCATCCGTCCAAGCTCAATTCTGTCAAATTTTCAAAATCTCTGTGATCTTCACGCAAGAAAAATCTATACCAAAGCATGCTTGAAGACCTTTGGCCAAGTATGGCCAGAAGAGTCTTCCTTGGTTGGCCAAGCATGGCCAACAGAGTCTTCCTTAGCTAACAAATTTTGACTCTTGAGGGGCTAAGGTATGCAACAAATCTCCACCTTAACTTGGTCCCGAACAATTAGAGATCTACTCCACCTTCTCCGATAATGCCCCAAAAGGGCCATATTACCAACTATAAATGCCAATCAAGGCTAAGCACTGCTTGAACTTGTAAGCTGGAAAAACCCTCGTAAACATGTCAACAGGATTGTCCTTAGTGTTGATCTTCTAAATAAGGACCTTCTTCTCTACAATAATATCCCGAATGAAATGATACTTCACCTCAGTATGCTTCATCCTCTCATGATACATCTGGTCTTTCGTCAAATGAATAACACTGTGACTGTCATAATAAACAGCAGTAACCCCTTGATGAAAGGTTAACTTGCGAAATAAACCTCTCAACCATAATGCTTCTTTGATAGCCTCAGTAACTGCCATATATTCTACTTCAGTAGTAGATAAAGCCACTATATGTTGTAGAGTAGTTTTCCAGTTAATAGCATAACCTCCAATGCAAAATACATAACCTATCAGAGACTTGTGTCTGTCGAGATCACCGGTATTATCTGAATCTACAAAACCAAACAAAGTGTTGCTGGTTCTACCAAACTCTAAACAAAAGCTTGAAGTGCCCTTTAAGTATTTGAGAATCCATTTCACTGTCTGTCAATGTTCTTTGCCAAGATTGGCCATATATCTACTAACGACATTAATAGCTTGTGAAATATTAGGACGAGTACATGCTATTGCATACATAATATTGCTGACAGTACTAGAATATAAAACTCGTACCATATAATCTTTGTCTTCCTATGACTGTGGTGATTAAGAAATAGATAGTCTAAAATGACTAGCAAGAGGAGTATTAACTATTTTGGCATCTCTCATGCCAAATCCTTCGAAAATTTTGTTGAGATAATTCTCTTTGGTCAAGAATAATTTACCAACTTCTCAATCACATCTTATCTCCATGCCAAGAATTTTCTTTGCTACTCCTAAATCTTTCATCTCAAATTTATCATGTAATAAGGCCTTCAAATGGTGAATATCTATGACTTTGTTGGCAGCAATGAGCGTATCATCAACATATAACAATAAATAGATGAATGAGCTGTCATCTAACTTTCGAAAGTAAACACAACTATCATACGTGCTCCTGGAGAAATCATGACCCAATATAAATGAATCAAACCTCTTGTACCACTATCTTGGTGATTCAACAAACACACCTGGTCTTCCTTTCCTAGTAACTTCAAAACCTTCAAGTTGTTTCGTATAAATCTGCTAATCTAATTCACCATACAAGAATGCTTTCTTGATGTCAAGTTGTTCTAATTTCAAATTAAACATGGCAACCAATGTAAGTATTACACAAATAGAGCTATGCTTCACCACTGGTGAGAAAACATAATTAAAATCAACACCTTATACCTGACTATAGCCCTTTGCAACTAAACGTGCCTTAGACCTTGCATTTTCAATACCTAAAGTACTTGAAGTACCTTATTTTCTTTTGAAAACCCATTCACAGTCAACAATTTTCTTACCCTTTGGCGGCATTGCCAAAACCCAAATATCATTCTTGTGCAAAGATTCCATTTCTTCATTTATGGCCACCACCCACTTATCGGCATCAACATTTGAGATTGCCTCCGTATATGTGGAAGTTTTACTGTCTCCACCTGTTTCCTGTGCTACTGATAAAGCATATGCAACTAAATTTGCATACCTCTGTGGTGGTCGAATCTTTCTTCTTGATCTGTCTCTGGCTATAGAATATTCTTCTTCTATTGGTTTATCTTGAACATGATTAGGATCTGGTTCATTAGCTTGATCTGTCTAATGTGTAGAAGATGTCTACGAAGGACCTGAACTACCAATCTCTAACTCCACCAGTTTCTGTGTACTATCCTCTTTTTCTAAATTACAAGGATTACAAGACTCTTTTCTAGGATACAAAATAAAGGACTCATCAAATGTAACATCCCTACTAATTACAAATTTAGGTGACTTGGGATCAGGACACCACAATTGATATCCTTTCACCCCTGAAGCATAACCAAGGAAAATACATTTCTTAGCTGTAGGCTCTAACTTTGCCTCATTTACATACATATGTGCTGGACACCAAATATTCTTAAAGTAGAGTAATCAACAAGAGTACCTGATCAGACTTCCTTCAAAGTCCTGGAATTAAGAGGAGCACAAGGAGAGCAGTTGATGATGTAGCAAGCTGTAGCAATGGCTTTTGCCCAAAAATCCAGTATCAACCCTACATTAGAGATCATACACCGAGTGCTTTCTAAAAGAGTCTGGTTCATGCGCTCGACATCTCCATTTTATTGCGGAGTCATTCTAATAGTGTGATGTTGAGAAATTCCTTCATTCTTACAAAATTTATTGAATTCACCTCCACAAAATTACAAATCATTATCTTTCCGTAGCTGCTTAACTTGTTTACCTATTTGCTTTTCAATCAAAACTTTCCATTACTTAAAGGTTAAGAAAATATAATTTTTATGTTTCAAGAAATACACCTAAACCTTCCTTGAATAATCATTAATAAAAGTCCACATATACTAGGCCCTTTAGATGGAACATGAGACGGCCCCCAAAGATTAGAATGAAAATAATCCAAAGTACCTTTAGTTTTGTGAACAACTGGAGAACCGAAACTGACTCATTTCTGCTTCCCAAAGATACAATGCTCACAAAAGTCCATCTTACTAGTACTTTGACCACAAAGTAGGCCTCTCTTGCTTAATAATGTTAAACCTTTCTCACCCATATGTCCCAAATGCATGTGCCACAATTTGGTAATGTCACCATCAGTAGAGATGTTGGACCTCGTTTTTGGAGCCCAATATTTGGAACCAAAAAATATGAGCTTATACTAATAAAATATCCTAAACCATGTATGGTTTTTCCAATTAATCCTTATTATCCATCCTCAGTTCATCTAGATATAATTTGTAAACCTATGTCTCTAGTTTATCCATATTGAAAATCATCTCAATTGGAACTTCACAGATCCATATATATTCAAAATGCTGAAGCATGTTCAGTAAAATAACACCAGTTCATACTATTTCCAACAGATTTCCTCACTTTTGTTCACTCAAAACTCTTTTTCTTTCCCAATCAATTCATAATGCTGCTAATTTTTGTGATAGCACATGTGTGAGGAATCTACTGTCTCAAGGATCACTTCGGTTAGAGGTCGGATAATAAAGATTGGGCCAAGGGAGTCAAACAAGGTTCCGTCCTCAATCATATTGAACCTGTTTGGAGTAAAAGGCATAACTTCCTCTAGGGATATCAGATCAATGTCATTCTTAGAGGGTTAGAAATAAGACTTCAATATCTACAACTTTTATGAAGACCTTAAAGACAAATTCTATCATTTGTGGGGTCAAAAGTGGACCAAAAAATAGGATCAAATGGAACCAGATGAAAGGACAGACGAATTGAAAAAATTGTCATAAATTTCTTTACAAATATCATATTAAGGTGTTATTTGAATAGTTCAAAAGAGAAATTCAAGATATACAATTTCATGAAGACCTTAAAGAAAAATTATATCATCTACAGCATCAAAAGTGGACCAGATGATAGGGCCAGATGAAACCAGATGAAGGGACAGATGAATTGGACAATTTGTCATAACTTTCTCCACAGATATCGGATTAAGATGTTCTTTGGATGGTTCGAAAGAGAATTTAAGATCCACAGCTTTTGTGAAGACCTTGAAGGCAAATTCTATCATATATAGGGTCAAAAGTGGACTAGGTGATAGGGTCAGATGAAACCAGATGAAGGGACAGAAGAATTGGAAACTTTATCATAACTTTCTCCATAAATATCCACTTATGGTGTTCGTTAGATGGTTCGAAAGAGAAGTTTAAGATCTACAACTTTCATAGAGACCTTGAGGACAAATTCTATCATCTGTAGGTTCAAACATGGACCAAACGATAGAGTCAGACAAAACCAGACGAAAGGACAAATGAATTGGAAAATTTGTCATAACTTTCTCTACAAATATCTGATTAAGGTGTTCTTAGGATAGTTCGAAAGGAAATTTTAAGATCTACAATTTTCATGAAGATCTTGATATCATCTTCAGGGTCAAAAGTTGACCAGGTGATAGGGTCAAAGAAACCAGACGAAGGGACAGGCAAATTGGAAAAATTATCATAACTTTCCCTAGAGATGTCAGATTAAGGTATTCTTTAGATGGTTCAAAAGAGGATTTCAAGATCTACAACTTTTATGAAGTCCTTGAAGACAAATTCAATCATTTACAGGGTCAAAAATGGGACAAGATGATAGGATCAGAAGGAACAAGATGAAGGGTCAGACGAATTGAGAAAATTAACATAACTTTCTCTAGAGATCTCAGAGTATGGTGTTCCTTAGATGGTTCGAAAGATAACTTCAAGATCTATAACTTGAAGACAAATTCGATCATCCACAGGGTCAAAAATGGACTAGATGATAGGGTCAGATGAATTGTGTACTAGACGATATGACGTCATCACTTGACAATATGACATCATCAAATGATACATTATCACCAGACGATATGATGTCATCACCAGACGATATGACAACATCAGACGATATATTGTCACCAGACAATATGACATCAACATATCGTTGGAAATGATACAAACTATACTCCTAAGCATCTCCACTTATAAAGGCTATAAATTTTGACTCCAATGTCCAAAAATTTGATATTATATACCGTTGGAAAGCTAAAAGGATAAGCTATAACTTTCTAGAAGACAACTTTGTCTAATTCAATCTAGATCAATCTGGATTTTGCCTTGAAGTTAGAACACAAATTTTTTTCTCCCCTATGGAAGACTTGAAATTTTGCACTGTGCAGACTTGGAATGTCCTGAACATAACCATTTAGCTACCAAAATGATTTCATCAAACTCTCAAATCTCAACTCATTTGTCTCATCATCTTCAACTACATTTGTTTAGTCATAATTCCTATCTTCCTTTCCATAACATTTCATATATATATATATATATATATATATATATATATATCAACAATTCATTTTCCAAAATCATCGACTCAAGTTGATAACTTCTTCACGTATATCTAATTTCAATTCACATCATCCATACATCATTCATATTTCATTACCATCAAAAGAATAAAGTCTTACAAATCTTTAATGACATTCCAAGCTGCGTTATATCATCGTCTCAAAATCTCAAATTACAAAAGGTTCTTGAACAAACAAACTCGTTACTTTCCCAAAACCAACTCAAATCACAAAATAAGCAAATTTAGAGAAATTCCCTTAGGCTCTTGATCATTTGATTTCTTAGCTATTACCTAACGATGGGATGAAAAAGGAGGGTGAGCTTGAAAGATTGTGGGTAACTGTTTATAACAAAAAAATAAGCAAAACCTTTGAAAACATTTTACTTCTCATAGAAAATTTTCATTGAGTTCGTAAAACACATGTTTCTCAAATTCTCATCATATAGTCATATTCACAAACCATAAAGCATGAATGCATCAAACCTGTTTACAAATCATAAGCAGATCAGAATGATTTGGGTATATCCAAAACGAAACGTACTACACGTTTTCCATAAGCGTCTTGTGTAGCCGTGAACAAAACGTACTAACGCAATTCCACTTAATGGTTTTGCATAGCCGTGAACTTATGAAAATCCATGAGGAGCTACATGCTACTAACGGGTAGGCGGGAGAAGCCTTTTGTCGAAGTGCACTTGACTTAACTTAGTGGACCACCTCAAATCCACATAATCATGTCTTTCACATCTTGTAAACATATTACCCAAAATGACACCTTTTTGAATCTTGACTTTTCATAGACATGAGATATTTCCAAAACATGATTTCATAAACATGATATCATTTCAAAAATCACTTTCAAGTCTTTTCGTAAATCATCGCACAATTCATAAAACCACATAATGAAATTTCTCAAATCATTCAAACGCAATAAATGTAACATTTATGATGCAATTGAAATCATTAAACTTCTTTAATTCAAAGGAAATCTTAGCGGCTTATTTACTCTATTATAAACATGCACCCACCTTGATTTCCTTGCTTAAAAACTTGCTCAAAATGTCTCTACTCTTGCTTCTCTAACCTTTCCTGATTTCCTTTTACAATAACAAAAATCCCACTCAATAGAATTTTCAATTGAAAATCCCATAAAAGCACAATCACTAAAATTGGTGCTAGAATACTTAAACCCATGCATTTTCTGAACCCCATAAACTAAAATCCTTCCAAAAATCTAAAAGATTTAAAATGATCTTACCTTGATTCTTCACCAAATGAAGAGATCTTCAGCTCAAATAGAAGCTCTTCTCTTCTTCTACCTTTTTCTCTTCTTGAGCCACTACAAAATCTCTCTTAAAAGCTAAAAAAATGAAGAAACCCTAGCTCAACTCTCTTCTTTTCTCTCAACCATCGAAATCTCTCTTCTTTCTCTCTTTAATTTGTTATTTCTCTTCTTTCTCTCCTATTTTCGTTTTCCCCTTTCTTAAAATAGCAAGCCAACATTTCTTCTTCCATTTCTACTCTTAATGAGTCTAAATAGTCCATTTTACCTTCCTTATAAGCTTAGGTTTCTTTAACCTTAAGTGTCTTACCAAAAACATCCTTGAACATCCTTATAACCTTAACACTTTAATTAAATCAACTTATATCATATAATCTTTCTAGCATCAACATAATAATTAACTCCATAAACTTTCATAAAGACCTTATAATTAATGTAAATAATACTTATTTATCAAGAAAAAATTGGGAGCCAACATTTCTCCCCCTCTTAAAAGAATTTCATCCTTGAAATTCTTACCTGACTAATCTAGGAGCAGAGGTACGCTTCCTCTTATGCTCCTCCTTTTTCCATTTAACTTCATCACTCAAATCATTTCTTTTAAATCACCCTAGTTAATGGATTCAATCAATCTTTTCCTAACTTATTTAGATATCACACTATCTTATCTGTTTCCTCAATATACTTTAGATTACTCAAAATTTTCCACTTCCTGTGCTGATAACACCAACATCATATTATATCCATATTTCTTAACATACTCACATATATCACATTACGAATCTAAGACCTCTTTCATCCGTAGCACTTCTCATAATTATTTCGTACAGACCCATTCATGTTGAGCTTAACTAATCCTTCTTCCTAGCCTAAGCACACCTTGCCACGGTGATGCTTTCAGAGATAATTTATCTTTCACTTAATAATTTACTTCTTTATAGTGTCAATACACTTAACTCTTATGTCTATTTTTACTGTATTCTAAGCCTTTGGCATTGATCCACCTAATTCATTCTTCTTTCTTGAATCACTTAATTTCTAATATTAATCAATTTCATCTATCAGTAACATCTTTAATTCTGGCCTTCAACAATTTTTAGGCCTTAATCATCACAATACAAAAGCGAACGACTCTTTCTATCATCTAACTCCTCATACAATATTATAATGAAATCACTATGATGGTGATTGTGATGCTTGAAGTCAAATAGAACTATACATTGCTCTATCACCTTTATCGATCATACATACTTCTTATTTTAATCACAAAGTATCATTTTTCCTATTCAAACTCAAAATTCAGATCTGTTTTCAATCTCTCAATAAGATTCACAATTTCTGAATCCTCAATTTGAGCTTGGTTAATCCTTCAATGGATTAGCTAAAAATTTAATTAAGTGTACATTTTCATGGTAGACACTGTGGGACTTTTTAAATATAAAATTTCTTATGTCAATAAGTCATCCAACAAAAATTCAGTTATTTTGAAAGATTTAACACAAGGTTTGGCTGTATAAAAAAGAAATCTTACTTCTTGAAATTAATTTGTATTCTCATGCCTAATCTTATTAATTCAATTAAATCTCCTGATCTAATATGAGTTTGCAGTATTGGTGACATTTTCACTAATTTTATGGCGTTGGTCATACCTTATATAAGAAATTATTACTTAATATGATAACTGTTGACAGCACAAATACTAAAGGTAGGTTCATTGATTTAACAAGTTCCTAAATAGCGACTGTAACTCACTTTAGTCAATACCTAAAGTAGGCATTGCACACTCCGATGTCACTTAGGCATAACAAAAACGTGCGGTTGTAAAAATCAATTGAGATGAGATGACCCAATAATTTCGTTATTTCCATTTCACTGTTCGTTGGGAGCAACATATACAGCAACAGGGTGAGCCGTGAGCGGGTGGAGTCAAATATGAAATGATGATGAACGTCTTTCTTACCTTTCAAAATGAACTCACCCTACAACCTTGTACTCAATGTATCTTATTCCCGGTCCACTACAATATTTCAAGGATGGCGTTAAGAAACTTTACAAGCCACTTCTAAGCAAGAACTCTCAGTACTGAAGGGGGCTTAGGGTTTATTACCGTCTCCACTGTGGTAACAGAAGTGTAGATATATTTGGCAGTCAGCACTTTCGACTTTATATCAGCATAATCCCTTGCGGAGACATATATCAGGACTCCACACAAGTTCGCGACTATTCACAAAGATTCTTCAATCCCCAATCACTTCCCAATTATATATGCGCTTCCCAGTGGATGGTAAATGAGAATCTAAGCACACTATTAAAGTGTATCGACTCCACTATGCCTTTTATGTCCAGGAGCCACAGCGCACATCTGAGACCATAGTGCCCACGATTTTGGAGGATGTCTTCCCATCCACTCTCAGTGACCTCTTAGACTCGCATAAAGTCGCAATGTAACCAAACTGTATCTTTGCTGTCTCCAAGATTCTTTCCTCCAAAGTTTTCTTTGACGCGTGAACTGAATAACACTTCCTTCTAGGTTTTCTGTTGATTTCTCCTTTTCATTTCGATTGCAAAACATATCGATTCATGTTCTCCTGTACCGCAGGCATAACCCATGTACAGCCACGTGAATTGCTGCTTTTAGGGCAAGTACGGTCAACATGTGATAATTAGTGGGTGCTTTTATCTATGCTTCGTGTCACAGTTCTACTTGTCCGTGCCAAATAAATGCAGGGTATATATATATAGTTTTATTTGTTGGTTGAGAGTTTGCCAGTTTAAGTTAGATAGTTAGCAACGGTTGTTGTTTTTACTACTTGAAGGCTAGGATTGTATAATAAAACGTGTATGTATTAGCCCCCTTCGGTTGGAACAGTAGTTACTACTTAGTTAGTATTGTTATTATTACTAGTATTATTATTATTAGTTTTATTTTAATCTAGTATATATATATATATATATATTTTGTTATTTTTAATTTTATTTAGTGTTGCTGATATTATTAGTATTCCCTATTATTGGTATTTTCATTTATTTAAGTTTTTATTATATTTTTAGTTGAATAATAATTTTTCGTGCTAGTTTTAACTTTTTTCTGTAACTTGCATCATTATTAAATTGTCTCATTTACATGTGGGTCTACCGGAAACAACCTCTCTACTATATAGGGGTAAAGCTGCATCCTATCAAAATCTCGTCAGACCCCGCTTCATTGCGAGATTTCGAACTGGGTGATGATGATGATGATATATATTTATATATGTATATATATATATATGTATGTATGTATTATGTTAGAGAAAATGAAATACATAGTTGATACACTCATATTTTCATATATGTTTAGGACTTAATTTAGAGGCATTTATATTTATTTTACGTTTATCTAAGATTGGTTTATCATGTTTTAGCATTACTCGAGGTTCGTTGACGTAAAATACATAAAAGAAACAAATAGACTCGAATTGCACTGTTTTTGGGTTTTTGGTAGATTTGACCTTTAGTCATTGTAGAATTTTTATCTTGAGATTAGTTCAGTCAAAAATTTTGAAATTTCATACTTAAATTCTTAACTCATTGACGGAAATTTTGAGACTAATTGTAGATTTTTCTAAGCTGGAATTAAGGAGAAATAAAATTTTCAAATTTGCGTTAGATTTTGGATTGCCAGAATGACCTTTTGACAATGTTTTGATCATAAATTTTGACTGAGATGATGAAATCCCGTGATTCAAGTCTCATATTGAAGCTAACTCAAAGATGAAGATACTGATAAAATTTTAGCACCTAAATCATCATCGTTTAGTTTTTATGCACTGTCGAAAATCCATTCCAACCAGTCAAGGATCAACATCAGCTCCTACCTTTTAATTATTTTAGCCTACGCACATGTTGGGTGCCGATTCTCGGAACCAAACCCCAACTAGAAAACAAACGAACGGAAATGAAAACGAAAGAATTCAAATATAAAAGAACGAAACATAAGGCAAAAGTCAAAGTATACAAATCGGATCGAAGGCGAAATGAGTCGAAAGCAAATCAAAAACGAATCATATCGAAAAATCGGCTAACAAAATGCAGAAACAAAAATCAAAAGCGGAATCGAATTCTCGGATTTGCAAAGACAAATCGCTTAAGAACAAAACTGA
>JANIJH010000008.1:55175181-55195328 GCA_024520975.1 Erythroxylum areolatum | reverse complement strand
CAGTATGCATGAACAATACTAATAAATCCCTATCAATCCCATCCTATGACAAATTTACTATTTAACCCTTCCTGACGAGGGTGGGATGTTACACCACTCATTAACCTACACACAACACTCCAGCCCTTCACCAAAACAGCTCAACCATTTTTACTCAACAAAGCAACCTCCTTTGACACATGCACCACCGAGAGCTTAACTCCACTCACCAAGAAGCCTCACTTTTTATCTCTCAACTTCCAAGCACCATTCCATATTCACGCACATTGCTCTCCAACCTTACAACTCATCAACGCAAGACTTGATTAATTTTTTTAAAAAATTCAAAGCTCCAGCCTAAATTCACCAGTTCACCAACGTACAAGCTCCCCAACCTTCACTTCTTCACACCTTCACCAACGCAGAAGCAACCACACAAAGGAGTTTGGAGAGCTTTGTTCTTTACTTTTAATTGATTCTGTCTTGAGTTTATTTAGGTTGTATGCTTGTGGATTGTTTGGCATGATGATTTGTGGCTAAAACATTAATTTCTCTTAGGGATTTGATATTTTGGTGATGCTTTAATATTAAATTTTGCTGGAATCTATGACTGAAAATTTATTTACTTGTTGATTTTTCCTTGGATTTATTTGATATTCCTTTGGATTATTGAAAATTACCTTGGTATAAATTCGCCTTTGGAAAAAGGGAGTTTTTGCTAGAAGATTGAAGAAAATTTCGACTAGGATTTTCTTGTGAGTTGGGAGACCCAAGACACTTAGGAGGTAAAAATTGAAGTTTTGGAACTTAAGAAACTCTAGGAAAAACTTAAGTAAGGGATTAATAAGTGACAACTAGAGTGGATAAATTAATTCATCTTTGGAAAAAGGGGATTAATTACTCTTAAAATTCACCTACAAGGGTAGAATATTTCAGTTATGGAGAATAGCTAATTTAATATTAAAGTTGACAAAAATATCATTCCCTAAGAGAAAGTCATTCCCCTTTGCCGTTAAAACTTTTAATTAGTCAATTGTTACAATCTTTTCTTAATTAGTTATTGCACAAATTTATCATATTCATAGTTATTTTGGTTGCATTGAATTTGGTAGTTGTTTAGAAATTTATTTAAGTTATTTTGTTTTTTTAAAAGAAATCTTTTTTACATTAATTTTAATTTTCCAAAATTTCATCAAACCCGATTTCAAATACCGTTAGCTAGCATAGAATTGAACTTTCTCATAATCCCTATAGACACGACTCGGTTCTTACCGATTTATTACTTACATTGATAACCGTGCACTTGCGGATCACGAACACTAGTTTAGGAGAGAAACACTCCTTGATTAAATGGTATGTCATTGGAGTGAATAATAGCATATTTTGTTCAATATATGGTCAAATCTTAGACCAAAACATTTGAAGTGATTTTCGTACCGTTAAATAGAATTAAAAGGTAATGGCTTTAACGGCTTTTGTTGTTTTAGTTTTTTCTAAGAAGAATAGTTTTAGTTCTTCACAAAATTAAATTCTTAAGTCCAAAGTAGCAATATCTTGTCCTTTGTTCCCATTATATTTGAAGTCTTGATTACACTAAAACTTCTCTTTGTAACATTACATAGTTTAAGGTTTGAACGAGTATAAATATGAACCTTTAAAATTTTTGTTGATTAGAAGTCCATAATACAATGATAATGCCAATAATTAATTATAAAATTGATTTTTTTGTATCCAAAATAGTGCCGAAGTTTCATTAATTCAAATATTCAAATTAAAATTCAATTTTCTTGCATACGATGGACATCCTTTCTTTGTTTTAATTCACTTAATATACAACAAAATAAATAGTAAAAGGATGCATGTTACTATTTGAACTTTCACCCTGGAAAAGAATACTGTATTATGTAACAAATGGTTCAGTTTAATTGTTTTTTCTAATTTGGAAAACCAAGATAATGTACATATTTATATGTAAACATTGTTGTGTTAGGTAATTTCAATTTACATTAGGGGTGGATTTGGCAATCGAACCAATCTGGATGCACTATATAACTTTGTAAAATTTAAGTTCAAGCTAGACTCATCTTCTATATGCTAATATAATTTCCTAATTTTTGTATGAACTAATTTTATGAATTAATGTTATGATCTTTCATATTGATTATCACAAGCTTATGTTTGGAAAAACACAAAATTCTAATCTAGCTAAGCTTATTAGCACAACTTCTAGTAAATTCAATATCTATTCTTAAAACCTAATATATATTTTGTGAATTGATGAAAAGTGTCATGGCAAAGAAAATAGTTGGTTACCATTAAGAAAGGCCTACTTTGTTGGAATTTAGAACCAGAAACTAATTAAAATAGAGTAGAATAGGAAAGAGATAATGCAAAAGGCAATTTATTGATAGGTTCCCTTTACATTGACTTGAAAGCCTAAATATATAGAGAATGAAATAACAAACTTATCCAACATCTAGATAAAACAAATCAAATTCAAAATTTTAAATCCTATCTAGATAATACTTTTAACAAATATCTTATCTTTAAACAAAAACTTCCATTTTAACTTTGAATCAATCTTTCCAACATTCTCCCTGGATTCAAAGTTGCAGAAAATTCAAACTCTAAAGCACTTCTTTCTAAATTTCTTATTTGTGAAGCACTTTTCTTCACTGTATGATGCATTTTCTCATCATCTATGATGCACTTTCTCATCATCTTATCACTATTGATGCACTTTCTCATCATTTTACCATTGTTGATGCACTTTCTCATCATCTTACCATTGTTGAGTACTTTCTCTCAACTAATTTAAAAAAGAGTTTCTTCTTCAGCCACTTCAACCAAATCAGCATGTTCTTCTTTTTTAAATATGCAATTCTTTTGTAGATGAACAAATCTTTTGCAGTTATAGCATTGAGGCTTTCTTTTATGCTAACAATATTTCTCTTCATGGCCTGGCTTCTTGTAATTTGTACATCAGAGAATGTTTCCTTTCTTCTTCGATAATGGAACCTTTACTAGATAGGCTTCCTCCACCATTTTTTCGCTTTCTTGCTTTCTCACTTAATCACTCATAGTTCTCTCAAGGATCTAAACCTCTGATACGATGTTGGAGTTTAGAACCAGAAACTAACTAAAATAGAGTAGAATAGGAAAAAGATAATACAAGAGACAATTTATTGATAGGTTCCCTTTATATTGACATGAAAGCCTAAATATATAAAGAATGAAATAACAAGCTTAGCTAACATCTAGATAAAACAAATCAAATTCAAAAGTTTAAATCCTAACTAGATAATAACTTTATCTTAATAGATAAAATTTTATCTTTTAACAAATATCTTATCTTTAAACAAAATCTTCAATTTTAACTTTGAATCAATCTTTCCAACATACTTGAGGATAATTTTTTGTATATCTTTCAACAATTTTTATAATTTTGAAAATAATTCAGTTAAGCGAGATCTGTAGACTTATCTCTTTACTCTTACATGTTTGTCAAGAATATTTAATATTTGTAGTATAAATTCCTATAAAAATTTAATATCTATCGCTCAAAGCTTTATGCAACATATGTATTTCTCAATATTGTCCATCATTCACATCGTCTCTGTTAAATATTTGTTTTTGTAAATTACGTTGACTTCTTATACTTGAGGTTTAAAGTTTGAATATGTAAAAGAATAATTCAACAAAACTTACTCTTCATATGTTCTCAAGTGAATAGGAATAAAAATAGAGGTTAAAGATAAAAGAGAGCATATTTGTACTATATGAAATCTAATTAAGATCTCATTCATTTTCTCTAATTTCTTTAACTAAGAATTGACTTTAGCATTAAATGCTAGATGTTAAAGCAACCCCTAGCATTATTTTGCAAAAACTTGATGACAAAACTAAATAGATCTATAAGTGATACAAGATGAGAGACGTAAGCAACAAGTCTATATGATATTAATTGGTTTGTCTATAAAAATCCATTTGGAAAGTTAAGGTTAAAATAAGGATTTTTGAATATTTTATAACAAAAAATTAGTGAATATAGGAGGCCAATAGTAAAAAGGGCAATATGACAAATTTAGAGGACCGATATCGACTATATTCTTTAACTTGCATAATGAATTACATACACCCATGAACAGTATAATAGTCAATGCCAAAGGTAGTTAAATGATGGTAGTTATATGGAGGCCATAACAACAAAACGAGAAGATATACATCGGGATGTAAGTTTTAAGTTGTTGGACTTCTTCTATTAAAAAATAATAGATATATACAAAAGTAGGAACGAAGATCTCTACAATAAATTGGTAATGAAAAGTTCTTTAATTGGTGGAATTACAACAAGAATCCAAGTACGTGATTCTTTGTTTTATATGTATATGAAACGATCTTGTTTAACATAAACTTTGTGATTATGTTTTATCATGATTATTATCTAACATTGGTATCAGAGCAGGTTAATGTTTTTTCTATTATAAGCTTACGTAGATCTATGTTTTTTGTGATATGTTATTTCTTGCTATACCATACGTTTGTTTTACACTTATGGTTTTACTCATTCTATTTCTTATAATCCAACCTAAAAATGTCAAATTTCATAAGCAATTGTGATTGAATTATTTACTCTATGAACGATTAATGTGACATTAACGTGCATATATATTTCCTTCTTATTATAGAAACTTAGTGTTTCAAAATGGCTACTGTTTCGAAGAATATTATTGCTAAACTCAATAGGGGTGAGAAACTCAATGGTGACAATTATGAAATCTGGAGTATGAAAACCCAATATGTCCTAGAGGAGCAAGAGGCTCTTGGACTATTAAACCTAACTATAGATGTTCCTGAGAAGGGCACTACAACCCAACATAGGAGGGACCGTGATGCATATGAATAATGGAAAAAGAAGAACTCTTTAGCTCGCATCACGTTGCTAAGTAGTATGGATAATGATATCATATGCGAGTTTTGTAAATTTGAAACTACAAAAGGGCACGTGGTCCACACTAGCTACTTGTTTTGGAGGTGTTTCAACGACCAAAGTGAGGTCACTTACTATTAAGTTTGATACTTATAAGAAGCGCCTAGATGATACAATGCAAAAGCATCTAAGGAAAATTTCGAACATAGTAAGTAAGTTACATGATGTTGGTTATGAGCTTTCTGATGAACAATAAGTGCAAGCTATTCACTGCCTCAAAGTTAGGAGCATATGAAAGTGCACCTAACTCATAATGAGAACATCAAGACAATGGAAGATGCTGCGAGGCATCTCATCTTGAAGGAGGAGTGTCTTGAAGCCTCAAAGATGTCTTCTAAGGCATATGCAGTTAGTTCTAGTTCATATGGAGCTATGAAGACGTGGATATAAGTGGAAGTTAAGGGATATACAAATATATTTTATTAGTAATGAAAAGCTCCCAACAGGAAAAAGAGGGGACAACAACCATTTCAAAAGCTCCTCATTTGGAGAAAAGAGTGGCGACATCCTCAAGCTCAAAAAAATGTCCATAAGAAAGTGTTAGTGAAGGTTATATTAGACATGTTGTCAAGTCCAGATAACTACAAATGTAGGATACACTTCCCCTCTGTGGGGTTTATAGAGAAGGGTGCAACGACACTGTCACACCTTTTGGTGTCTCATAGGATAACGCTAACTTAACCCCTGATAGCCCTTTTACTTGGAAGACTATAACCCTTGCTAAAGTTCAAATTTCCTAACCCTGACATATAGAGTGGTACAAAAACCTCAAGTTCATGTCACTAGGTAATAAGATGTGGTAGATATATAGGTAGCCTAGGATACTTTGAAGTGCAAGACCTTTTCTTTAACATTGGTAGGATTTTCATTGAATTGGTTTCAAACCATTGTAAGGTTGTCGATTTCAATTTTCATATAACTTAAATCTAGGTTTAAGGCTCAATTTGCTAACAATAAGATGATACCTCGGGATTCCTCCACCTTTTTGATGTAGTTCAGCATAAGTTATATCATATGACATAATCATAGATTTAATATGTAGGTTATGTAAGGAAGCTTAAACCTTGCCATAGTAGTTATAGCCTTTGAAAAAGGCCTACTTTGCTAATAAATTTTTATGAAAATACTTCTAATAAATAAGGTATACACTATAAAGTCAGTGTAAAAGCAAGTTCAATGATTTATTAACTTAGAAGATGTAGAGAACTCCTTAAAAAGCAATTAATAAATGTCCAAAGTGGTAGAAGGACATGTAAGGAATAAGAAATACAATTGGATAGTCTAGTAAGGGAGAGTCCAAGGAAAGAGATAGGGTGAGGAAGGAAAGAGAACTCCTAGGTTTGTGGGTATCTCTTTGATGCATCTAAATGTGCTGCTAGCTATGTTCTTAATTATGTAAGGAAAAAGGATCTCATTGACTCCCTAAAACTATTGATGAGTAATCTAAAGATTAGATAATCAAATAATTTTTGTCACTTCCATCTAGATTATGAGTATGAGATGTATGAGCGTTAAGATCTATAGATGGAAGTGGATTGGCTATTAAAAATTGGTAACTAGATTAGCTTATACCAAATAGCTTTAGGCTTATAAATAATGAGAGGAGACATGATCGATCTCGATTTAAAGACTATGGTATAAGACTTAGAGGGCCTTATCTAGGACTATGGTTATTAATATAATAGTAGATGAAGATTTTATGGTAAGCATACCACAGTAAAAAGATATGAAAGGAATTGAGTGAAGGCCTAAAGATATGAAAGGAATTGATCTTTGAATGGAGGCCTAAAGATATGAAAGGAATTGATCTTAAAGTGGCAATACAAATATTGAATGTTGTCCTTAATTTTAACATGTAAAGTAGAAGAAGTGGACATTTGCTTAAAAAGATAGAAAGTTGTTAAAGAGGAAGAGGAAGAGAAAAGGTTATTAGGACTAGTGATTAACATGAGGTACATTTCTAGAGTGATTGGTCAATGTCGTAATAGTTAATAAGTTAGATGAAAAGTAGCACAACTCTATCTAATTCATGCACCCTAGCAAAGCTAACATGAAGGACAATTACCCTTTATCTAAAATAGAACAAATGATGGATACGGTAGCTAGTTATGATTTGCTAAGCTTTATGGATGCTTACTTAAGAATATAACCATTTATCTATGTAAATGCTAAACATTAAGAAGAACTTGTTCATTATGAATAATGACATCTATTAGTGCTAGATTATGCCTTTTGAGTCAAAAAATAAAGAAAAGACACACTAAAGATTAGTCAATAAAGTATTTAAACCTCTTATAGGTAAATATATAGAGGCTAAATGTTAATGATATTATTTGAAAAATAAGTAAAAATGGAGGCTATGTTGAAGAATTGAGAGGCTACTTTAAGACTATATGAAGATTTAAGATGAATATTAAAGCATAAAATTGAATATTTGATTTATATATTGGAAAGCTTTTGTATTTTATTGTTATCCACGAGATATAGAGGGAAAACAAAGAAAAAAACAGGTAATTTAGGTTATAGAGCTCCTGCGCTCCATTAAGGACATTCAGAGTAATACAAAAGGATTAGTAAGTCTGTCCAGATCCCTTCCAGGTTAATAGAGCACTACCTACCTTTCTTTGCACACTTAGACATATCAAAAATTTAGTTAGGCTTTGGAGTGTTCATAAGCCTTTGAGTAGCTAAAGGCTTACCTATTGATGTCCTCATTGTTATCCATTTTTTACTCTGGAGAAGCCCTATTCCTTAGTTTTTTTAGAATGTTTTATTAGCTCAGTTTTGGAAACGGAAAAGCAGAGCTAATATAAACTGGCATATTATGTTAATAAAATCTTCCCTAGAACTGAGGAGGGATATACAATGTTGGAGAGGTTGTTTTAGTATATTGTACTTTGAAAGAAAGCTTAGCCATTATTTTCAAAGTCATATAATGAAATTTGTCATATACTTGCCCTTATAACAAACATTGCATAAACTTGACTCCTTGGGATGATTGATCAAGTAGTTAATGGAGCTAAATGACTATGACATCTAATACTTATTGAGAATATCTTTAAGTTGTAAGTGATCACTGACTTCTTGGTGGAATGCATACATTGATTAGTGGAGTAGGAGGTGGATGTAGAGCTTGCAGGGACATTGGTGGAATTTGTAGATGGACCTAGTAAAGAAGAAGGTAGTATGGCAAGGTTTGTGATTAAAAAGGATTTTGACATAGAAATCAAAAATATGTAGAGGCCTAACTTTAATACCTCAAACAATGGCTAGGTTAACTTATCACTTATAATTGAAAGCATTATAGGTGAGGTTAGAATCCTAGATAGTGGTAAACTTAATCCAGTGAATCTATGAAGCTAAAAAGCATATCATAAAGAAATACAAGATGAGATATTTTAAGGTGAGCTAAGTTAATGACCATTGATCTATAGTTGATCCCTTATGAAGAGAACATTATGATAAAATCAATTATCCAAGTGGAAGCCTACAAAAAAATGGAATCTTCTAGTAAGAAATGTCGAGGCTTACTAAGAAAGCAATATCAAATAATTGGAGGATGAGTGGATAAGAGAGATTTGAAAATATGTACAATATAGAAAAGTTACAAAGGATATTAAGGATATAGGTAGGGGTTAGATGCAAGGCTGTAAGGTCCATTTTGATAAATAAGAAACATTATTGTAGATATGTCATATATATCAAAGCATAACTTTGGAAACTTTAAAGTACACTTTACTTATAGCTTGTATAAACCTTGGAAAACGGCTTGCAAAATATATCAAATCAAGCATTTGTATTGTTAAGTAAAGTAGGATTCCAATTAAACTTATGTATAAGGTTATATCTACCTTGTCCTTGCCATTATCTTTAGAAGTTCATAAGTTCATATGGAATAACTTATTTAGAACACACTATAAATGGTTACATAGTACAATTAAATCAAAATCTTTAAAGAAATATAAAATTAGTTGCTTATGAACCTTTAAAATAACTTAAACTTATCCATATTAAAATTGTTATTGATAAATTTATACATTTTTCATCTTAAAGAAGTAATAGTCCTCCAAAACCTAACATATCAAACTTTATATCTATTTTCTTCTTTAAAGAATCCATATACTCTGTATCACCTTTTATTTTATTATTATTATGGACTGAGACAAGGTGTTAGTCATCATCAATTTTCATAATGATATAGAGACTGGACATTTTTTTTCACCTATTTTCATCTTTTATTGTACTAACTACTCATTTATTTTATTTCCTCTTAATTTTTTTTGATTCTATAACTTTTATTGAATTTCTTAAATACTTTATTTTATCTATAAGCAATCATGAAATCTTTTAATTGTTTAACCTAGATAATTTTACAAGAAAATTAGTCAAATAAGTAGACTTTACGTCAAGGTGATTCTACCTATTTGTTTGCAACAAATGCAATAGCATATCTGATAGTTTCTAGTCTTACAAGTAATGCAAAATTTTTTGAGCAAAGAGTAACAAATTGATTAAAGTATCCTTTCACTAATAATGACGTTTTGTGTATGCTAGTAAATCCATTTAGATTTAACTTGATTATGTACACCTATTTGACTCTAAAAATATTTTTTTATAGATCTTTCAAACAAGGTCTATTTATGATTCTTTTTTATCATTAGATCTTCATCCTCCATAAAGTTAATCCCATTTTTTTTCTCAATTGATTTTATATAGTAGGTTACTCATAAGGTTGTCATGCTTCTCTTCTCATAACTAATAACTAGAGGCCTTATCACTCTAATTACAAATCCATGTTTCATCTCTAAAATCTTTTTACTGAACTTCTTTATACTGTTGAAGAGAAAACATATTTGTTTTTGACCATGCAAACTTATATACGATTTCTTTCTTTAAATTTAATTAAAATACTTAACCATTTTGGCATCTCTTCACTCGAGCTCTCCTTATTTCTATTACTCATATTCTTTCAATTTACTTCTAGAAGTAGAAACATCACAAGCAAAGAAATATTTTTAAGTGTGTAATAGGTGAAATATTTCCAAATCACTTGTCTTATAGCATCCTTCCTTCTAATGGTAAGCAACATGTTTTATAAGTATACTAAACTATTGACTGCCTAGAATTTTGTTAGAATATTTTTCTATCATTATGCTTATAGTCATTTCCATTCTATTTTCTTTCTTTATACCATACTAGTTTGTTGTAAAGTGTAAGATGTTCCATTTAATGCTTTAAACTTCTTATAACATAATATATGGGGTTATTTTCTAGTTGGAGATCCTTAAAGAAGAGGTTGATTTTGTTTCCTTATTTCTTATCTTAAATTTTATTAATTCTAACAAATTCTCATTCTTATTCTTAATGAAGACAATCTAGTAATATTAATCAAATTCATATAATAACATCATAGGGAACTTGGATCCATCCTAACATAATTTTGTGTCTCTCTTTAACTCTCTAAAATGCTTTCTTAAAGAAAAATATAACCTATTTGTAAGTTGATAAGATTGATAGACATTAACACAAGTTTTTCTACTTTACTAGAACTTAACAACACCACTTTTCTAGTTTTTTTAAAGTTTTAGCAATATGACGAGAAATAATTCACTTTCTAAAAAAGATATGAGGAGGAAGTTTTCTCTTAAATTTAAAAGTGGCTTTAATATAATTAACATATTTGCACTCACCAGCATATATTCCTAATATTTTGGTCAATATAAGGGATTTTATTAATTCATTCTCCTATAATTTCACTTGTCTCAATAAATGTATTAAAATTCTTAAAAATCTAAATTAAATTTATTCTAATAAATTATTATGGGATATTTTAATATAAATTATAGAAAACTACATGTGAAAAATAAACTTTATAGCTAATGGAATTTAGATTTCTACATTCTCTTTACCTGAATTTATTACCAATTATAATTTTGGAAGAAATATCTATCAAATTCATAAATAATGAAGTGAGTTATATAAGATCTATGAATATAGTATACAAGTCGTGAATGCTTATTAGTACAAGATAAGAGACTTATCAATTTAAATGAACTTTCTATAAGAGGAAACAATATCAATTATTATTAAAAGATTAAGAGTATTATTAATATTAGGCAGGTTTATATTCACAACATATATATGGAGTACAAAGATAATAGCTATCCTAAATATGATTACAATCCTAATTAAAAGGAATAAATCAAAGAGAAGATTAGTGAGTGAATTAAGGAATATTTACAATTGATATTATCTGCAATAGGTAAGCTTAAGATTAGGAGATAATGTCTCTCTATCAAGCCCCCACAAGATGGACAATTGGTTAGTGAGACCAATCTTGGACATGAGCTCATGGAATTGGGTGCGAGCAAGTGGTTTAGTAAGAGCATTGACTAGTTGATCATTATCATAAATGCATAACACACATAGTGTTTGAATTTGAACATTCTCATGAACAAAATGGTATTAAAGTCCTAAATGTTTCATTTTTAGTGGAACTTCGAATTTGCGGCATCATAGGTAGCTCCCATGTTATCATAATAGATGACTGGTTTGTTTATGGGTAGATGTCCTAGCTCACTAAGTAAGTTTTAGACCCATAGGACCTCCGCAGTAGTTGCAGTAATAGCTCGATACTCTGCTTCCGTTGAAAAGTGAGCAAGAGTACGTTGTTTATGAGAACTCCAAGATATAGGAATTTGACCCAAGTATACAATATAACTAGTTGTAGAAATATGGTCGTCTTTATCACCTGCCTAGTTAGCATATGTAAAAGCATGATGAGTAGTGGCAAGTTGGAGCGATGGAGTAAACCTTGTGTAGTAGTCCCAAGATAGCATAATAGTCGTTTAAGAGGGACCTAATGATTTTCAATAGGTTTGTGCATGTATTGAGATAAACTGTTTATAACAAAAGAGATGTCAAGTTTAGTTAAAGATAGGTATTGTAGGCTTCCCACAAGTTCTTGGTATTCAATTGGGTTGGCTAGACGAGTTCCAGTATGCATGGATAGGAGAGGATGCGTGGCCATAAGGGTGGGTATAGGTTTGGAATTAGACATATGAGCATGGGTTAAAAGGTCCTGAATATATTTGCGTTGGCTAAGAAAGATGCCATGAGGATGAGGTAACACCTCAATGCTAAGAAAATAAGATAGAGTACCAAGATCTTTAAGGGAAAAACAAGAGCAGAATTTAGAGATCAATGTATTTAGGAGAGTGGAATTTGAGCCAGTGATAATGATATCACCAACATAGACAAGTATGTAGATTAGATCATGATTATGACGTAGAGTGAATAAAGATGTGTCGGAGACCAAATTTTTAAACCAAAGAGTAAGAAGATAGGATTTGAGTTCCTTATACCAAGCTCGTGGAGCTCATTTAAGACCATAGAGGGCTTTACGAAGTTTGCGAACCTGAGTGGGTTGAGATTGACTAACAAAACCAGGAGGTTGTACCATAAAAACATCCTCCATAAAGGAACCCTGGAGGAATGCATTATTGATGTCAACTTGACGAAGAGACCACCTATAGGCTATGGCTAGAGAGAGAACGGTATGGATGATAGTGGGTTTAATTGCAGGACTAAAAATTTTAGGGTAGTTTAGGCCGGACATTGATGGAACCCTTTAGCTACTAAGTGAGCCTTGTGATGATCTATGGAGCCATTCCAGTTATACTTAGTCCTAAAAACCCATTTACAAACAATGAGATTTTGTGATGGAGAGGGGGGAACAAGGTCCTATGTTTTATTTTTAAGCAAGGCGTTGTATTCGATTTGCATGGATTCATGCCAAACTAAGCTTTTGAGGGCTTTAGTGACGGTGGTAAGCTCAGTAGAAGAAGGTTAGAGAGAGAGATGGAGACTCATTTTGTTAATGGGTTTGTGAATATTATTTTATAAGCGAGTGATAGGGCATGGTATTAGTGGAGGGGAAGGAGGAGGAGGAGAGGGAGTTGAGGAAACTATGGGCTAGGAGGGGGTTGAGGATTTGGTTGCAGTGGTCAAGGGAGGAGGGAGAGGAGAGGGGGAAGCTTACGGGTTTTGAAAGGGGGAAGCTAGTGCGGATGATGCAGCAGAAATAATGGGGAGATAAAATGCACACCATTCCTCCATGTCGGTGGACGTGTGCGGTGGTGTAGACATAGAAGAGGAGGGAAAAGGGAATTCATGCTCAATGAATTTAACATGTCAAGAAACATATATTTTGTTTGAGTTGGGATCAAGACAATAGTAGGCACTTTGGGTAGCGGAATAGCTAACAAAAATACAAGGAGAGGAGCGGGGATCAAGTTTATTTAAGGTATACGGACATAGTCATAGATAACAAAGACATATATATAGAGTACAATGATAACAATTATCCTAAATATGATTACAATCCTAATAAAAAGGAGTAAATCAAGAAGAATATTAGGAAGTAAAGTAAGGCATATTTATAGTTGATATTATCTACAATAGGTAAGCATAAGATTAGGAGAGAATGTCTCTCTCACTTTCCATTTCTTTTTGCTTTTGTATGTAAATTTTCTCCTATAAATGGAAAGTCATTTAACAATTAGACCATAAGGGATGTTGACTAAGTGTATTTTCTATTCATTATCAATAAAGCTTATGCTTATCAAAAAAATATATTTTCATTTATATTTATAGATCATTTTCAAATGCCTTATTGATATTATATTCTATATTGGACATGAACTAATAAAAGTATAGAGCATGATTTTTCTTTTTATAATAAGTGAAATGTGCAAGTCTTTTATTCTTATTTTCACTAACTTATTGTTACTACAACAAAAGGGACTTTTTGTAATACCCCACTCCTGCAAGATACGTGCCCGACATCCTGAGGGATATCCGAGTCCGTACCCCGGGAGGGTGGCATGCTAGAGCATGAAAATGCAAATTCTAAGCTCTCGTTGAACACTCTTATTTACTATTCTAGCCTCCTCGCAGGTAACGGGATGTTACAACTCTCCCTTCCTTAAAGAAATTTCGTCCTTGAAATTCTTACCTGTTTGCTCGAACATGTGGGGATATTGTCTCCTCATATGCTCCTCTGTCTCCCATTTAACTGTCATCACTCAAATACTTTCTTCCATTTGACTGTAGTCAATGGAATTACTCGATATGTCAATCACTTATTTATTCATTTTCTTTCTTAACTAGTTCCTCAATATATATCTCAGATTACTCACTATTATCACTTCATGTGCCGACAATACATCTTTGTCAGATCAAATTAATATTTCTTAGCATACTCACATATCACACATTATGGAACTGAGACATCCTTTTTTTTTCTAATATGAGCACATCTTGTACTCAATGTGAGCACACCTTGGCAAGGTGATACTTTTAGAGACAATTCATCTTTTTCACTTCTCATCGGTGTTAATACACTTAACTCTTAAGTCTATCTCACTACATTTCATAACTTCAATGTTGTCCTACCAAATTCATTCTCCTTTTATGTGCCACTATCGCACCCTACACTTTCCTCCTCTCATTTCGTAATGAGTCAACTACCATATCGAGTGCATCAATTCTTCTCATTTAATTCATCATCTTTTTATTTATCTCATTCATACATAAAATCCTCTCTTATATGCATTTCTAACTTTCTCCTTACTACACATCATTCATTTCTTATTAAGTCATTTATGACTATTTCATTTCCCTTTTACTCTTTCCTCATTTCCATCTCATTTTCCTATTGTCATTTATTCATCTTAAATATATATATTCACAATCCATTCAGAGTTATAAATGCATATTTATCCTAAAATTCTGATCTCAAATTTCCCCTAATATCTTTTTATACTGAATTATAAACTCTTATCACGATACTCACATGACCATTTCGGTTCCAAATTCATTCTTTTATGATTACAACAAATTTATAATTTCATTACATTCTGTTTGTACACTTTAGTCTCTTCATTTCTACTTATATCCCTATTTTCCTCAATCAATCTACGACAATATACCTATTGACACCTATATCACATTCAAGGGTACATATATAATTGTGGTGAACCTTTATCTATCATACAGAACTAGATACTATTTCTCATTCAAAGATATATTACCACCGTACAATATTGATAGCATATTCATAATACATTCACCAATACAAGTTTTTTGGACCTTTATCTGTCATATCTAACCATATACTATCTCCCATTTCTTATTATCCACAAACTTTCCTCTTCTCACATTACGACAGATCATCATTCTCTTCACTATTTCTATCCGCTCAAACTCTTAACAAATGCTCATGCTTGTGACTCATACTCTTGTGACTCAGGCTAGGGATCAGTTGCTAACATCTTCTATGACATGTCAAAAATGCATGTAACTTGTCATATATTTCGAAAATGCCCATATGAGATAGTAATTCTGGGCTCTGATACCACATAAATGTAACACCCCACTCCTACAAGACACGTGTCTGACATCCTGAGGGATATCCGAGTCCGTGCCCCGTGAGGGTGGCATGCTAGAGCATGAAAATGTAAATTCTAAGCTATTATTGAACACTCTTATTTATTATTCTAGCCTCCCTGTAGGTAACGGGATGTTACACTTTTAGCTACGTGTTCTTTGGCGAAGAATTATAAAATGTTGTTAAAGACATCTATTGAAGATGAATTAAATATTCAGTATCGACATTCCAATATTTTGTGATGTTATACAAAAGCGTCGGTAAATGAATATATTTTAAAACGATTAAAGGAAATTGTTATAATAGGAAAATATTTTTATGAAGGTTATCAAATTTGATTGCCAATATGATGACATTTAGTGACTAATAAGAATATCATCTCAAGAAGTCATGGTAAATCAATATATTTCGTGACGATCAGTAGGAATCATCGCAAATTGTACTTATAAATAGTGACAATAAATGTAATTCATTGCCATTATATTGTCATTTTGAGATAACTATCTAAATCATCGCTAAAAATTTTGAGAAACAAATATATTTTGCCACGATTATTGAGAGATAGCATTTATTGACAATTATTAAAATCGTCACCAGAGGTTGATAATTATACGAACAATTTGTTGCCTAAAGTTGATGTTAAATAATACGATAATTTGTTAAGGTAATTTTGATGAATTTTTGTATGTGATAGTATTCTTAAAAATAATAGTATTTAGAAGATAGTTTTTTTAATGGTAAATGTACTTAATAATCCTAATTAAGGTTAATTACAATTGACTTTTATATGATTTTTCATATTTTTTCATTTGCCTTGTTTATAAATTTGTTTCCATTCAAAATCTATAATTTTTTTTAAATCTATGGACTTATACATAAATGATTCTTTAATGATACCTATTATACATAGTACTACACCTTCATTCATAACAAAATTTCATGAAAATAGAATGAAGCATCTAATAATTGTAAAATCTTTTCAAAGTTTTAACATATTATTGAAAAAAATATGGTAGGTAATTTATAATTTGAAAAGTAAATATATTTTAGACATGAAACGATATTCATAATTGAAATTTTAATTTTAATAGGATAAAAATCATAAATTTAAGTTAATTACTATTCTTAGTCATTAATATTTATTATCAATAAAATAATAATATATAAAAATATAAAAAATGGTGGCAATATAATATTGTGATATATGGTAAATAGTACAATATTTTAATTAGAAGTTTAACAATTCTTACAAACATACAATAACAACAACAACACCCATTATGAATCTCACTGATACATAACTTTACCTTTAACTAGTAGCGAGGCATATACCATTTGGTGAAATAATAAATGAAGTTTCATCCTGATTCCATCGAAAAGGAAATGACATAATTATTTTTTTGGATTCTAAGTGACATAGAGTTGTTAAAGGTAAATGAGTTCCCATGTATAGATTTCTAAGAAGGTTCATTGCACGTTCGAGGGTATCAATTGAAAAAGTAAAAGATCTTCCCTCAAGTATTGGGTTATTGACACCCTCTTCCAACAACTTCTTGGCTATAACTAAACTAGTAGAAGATATAGTGAACAAATCCCCAGATATAGTATGGATCACTGAATTAGATAAACCGCTAGTACGATGCATTTTACCTAAAACATAATTAGTACAGAACTTAGATAGCTATTTTTGTCAAACCATATAACAAACCCAAATTAGAGCACATGCATGCCTGATTGAATAGACATAGTAATTTGAATTGACGATTGCTCCAAAATAACTTATTTCTCTAATCTTGTACTGAACATCGTGACATTACCACTGCCTCCATTTCTATCTATGTTCTCTTGAAAATTCAAGGAAGCTTAACACAACATACACACACACACACACACACACACACACACACACACACACACACACACACACACACAATCAAATGTTCATATATATAATAACTTCATAATAGGATATGAGATACATATATAAAGAAAGAGAGGTAGTTCGAATGATACTAAAAACCATAAAGAAGAAGTTCAGCTATAGAAGGCAAGCATTTAAAAGTGTATTAAGAGGGGATTTGTTTTGCATTGATTTGTTCTTCATTGGGGATAATTTTTCCACATTCCTCCCAATGGAAACCATTTCAACAATTGGAAAATAGTCGCCAAGTCGACATCCCTTGATGAATTAATGTTAACAGTTATATTATGAAACATCAATTTAGCATAAAATTCATTATGCTAAATTAAATCCTCGATGATAAGTCAAAGTATTATAGCTCACCAATTACTTCTTCTATTTGCCTATTGAGATGAAAGTAACCCTTATTAAAAAGAAAGTTATCCATTTACCCTTTACATCATATATCAACTTTAGAATTTATAGTAAAGTACACATGATCATGTTCTTTATGTACAAAAATATAGTATTTTCTATATAAGGTTATATTATTATTATAATAAAATGTGAACTTTTCAAAATGAACAAGTGGTTTACACTAAAAAAGAGTATTTTTCCCGAACAAAAAAATGAAAAAGGTTTATTAGAAGAGTTAAATACTTCCAGAGACCTTTCATCAAGTAGTTAGTAGGCATTCCTCAAAGAAACATTGAAAGTGGATAAAAAAACTTGAACCCATAGAAAACCAACAAAGAAAGAAAAAATCGTCTTCCAAACACAAACACAAGCAAAACTCTTACACCATAAGTAGAGCACAAAACTCACAATAAACACATAAATGTATAAGTAAAATAGAGCCCAAGAAGGAGGGTTTGAAAGTAGAAAAGAAGAATTAATACCACCATAAGTAAGGATGCTTCTTTGACAATGATGACCACAAGACACAAAAGGGGACGATGCTTATTAAACATTGAACGAAGAGGAATGTTGATGGCTAACACGAAAACAAAGAGAGGTTCATTTTCATGTTAATAACCTAGTAGAAAATGATGTCGTTTTCGATAAAGTCGAAAGAAATACACCATTTGGTGAGGATTAGAAAACTCGTTGCGAAATGGTTTTTCATTATCATTTGACTTCACGTTTGGCTAACATAATTATATATAATATAGAAATTATATGTTAAAGTATGAAATTTTATGTAATAAATAGATAACAATTATTAAATAGAGCAATATATATATTACTTAAGAAAGATCTGATAAAATTTATATATAATGTAATATTTCATAAATCATTATAATAGTTATGATTATTATGTATACATTCATATAACATTATATTAATTACCATATATAATAATAATAGAAATTTGATTAAAAATAAATTACAATATATTAGAAAATGGAAATCAATATTAAATAATAATATAATAAATTTTAAAATAAAATTTAATATTATTCAAAATGACTTTGACAACAATGTCATTTTGAAGATTATTATATGCTGTTAATGATAAGGATTGCATAACTATAAAAGTAAATTGAGTTATACAAATTGTCATTATTACTTTTTATTAATATTTTTTAATATACTTGATTTCATAATTGTATGTGGTCTCACAAAATTGTATTTATTATCTATAATTTCTATAATGATTTACGTTTTTGATATTTTACAAAAATTTAGCAAAATTTAAAAATCTATATAAAAAATATAGTATTAGCTACCTTTTTTTTTAATTTTGGTAGGCAAATGTTGGACATTTTACGACAAATTGTTAATTCGTTGCCAAATGTTTCGAACTGAAAAAAATTAAGCTGAGACGACATCATTTGTTTAACGACAAATGACGTCATCCTAACAACTAGTTAATGAAACAAACCTAACCCCCTCCCACCCCACCTCCTGAATTCTTTCGACCTCTCCTCTCTCCCTAACGATTTTTCAAAATTTATTGTAAGCTTAAAAAAAATGTAGTTAACAACAATGTCACTTCAAAGATGAAATTTAAAATTAATGACAATGATTGTATAAGTGCACAAATAAATTTAGTTAACAAGAATGTCATTTATAGTTTTTATTAATCTTTTTAATATATATAATTTCATAATTTTATGTGGTCTTAAAAAATTGTATTTATTATATATATAATTTTTTAGTAATTTTGCTTTTTGATACTCTAAAAAAATTTAGCAAAAATAAATAATGTATAAAAAGCGGTAGCATTGGCGACAATTTCTAATAGTAATTGCCAAATGTTAAAAATTTGGCGATGAATTTCGATATCGTCGGAAAATGGTACACGTTGTAAACAACTTAAGTGAAATGATGTCAAATTCATCGAATGGGTGATGGTAATCAGATGCAAGCCAACCTCTCCCACCATTTGTCAAACATCTTTTGACTCTCCTTTCTCCCCCACAAGTTTTCTCCCTTTTCCCTTCTTGTCGAACGCCGAATTTTTTTCAATTATTATTGATTAATTTGTTCATTATCTTTGGAATTGAGACATTAATTTGATGCGCATAAATAGAGATTTGAAATTTGATGGAAAGACTTGAATTAAGTTACGGTTAATATGGTGTTTAAGAAGATTAAAGAAGTTAGGAGGTAAATGAAAGAAGGGGCAAAATGGGAAGTCCAAAGGAGAGGAGGGGTATTTTTGTAAGGACAATACCAAAATGTGGTCTTGTTTAAGAAGAAGAAGAAAAAACGTGTATTGGGAGAGAGGAAGAGAAATAACAAATCCAAGAGAGAAAGAAGAGAGATTTCGGTGGTTGAGAGAAAAGAAGAGAGTTGAGCTAGGGTTTCTTCATTTCTTAGCT
>JANIJH010000008.1:55138615-55175081 GCA_024520975.1 Erythroxylum areolatum | reverse complement strand
TTCGGTTATACTTCACGTTGTTGTATGGTCTTTTCCGCAGTGTATTTTGAATATTCGGGCCATACTCGATCCAACAAATAATTGCCCCGATAGTACTATGGTATTGAAGATTAAAGCGATCAAAGAAAAATTTGATAATATATTAAATGTATTCGAAAAGTTTAGAAGAATAGTTTGAATACTTGAAAGAAAAAAAAACATGTAAATTGTATGAGTAATGAAAGTAAAGAGAAATTTGAGGAATTATACTGATATTAATTATATCATACGGATTCGGAGATTTTATACTATACAATGATGTTGTACAAGAGATTTGGGCAAAATCCAATGCAACATAATAAAGTGATTTTACCTGTATGGAGACAACTAAAAGTCCTATGAGTTGACTATTCGATACATGATTTCGAGCTACTATAGTAGTGATTGCTCTGAAAGTTTGACAATATATGTATAGGAACATCTTGGATATATATATACATTTATAGATCGTTAAAGTTTGAGGCAATTATTGAGTTGAGCAAAATTGAATATGAAACTGAGACAATTGATATAAGTACTAAAAGACTAGGATTATACAAATGAGTAATTCCAAGTAAAGTTAGTGTTATATCTGATACATTAGGCAGAAATTCGATATTGAGGTTATTATATCTAGTGCAGAAAGGAGTATAAAATGTGGAGTTGAAGTTTAGGCCAATCAAAGTACTATTTAGTATGGAATTGAAGATCAGTTTTACATAAAAGGATTAACCAAGCCCAAATTGAGGATTCAGAAATCGTGAATCTTATTGAGACTAAATTTTGGGATCAAATAGGAAGAATGATACATTGTGTTTGAAATGAGAAGTATATGTACCGATAAAGATGATTGAGCAAAGCGATTATTGGAAAAGTACAAATGGTAACGTAAGTTATACATCCTAGAAGGAATAGGCCGAGACATCATTTAGTGGCTAAGAATGTCAAATCAAGTAAATGAATGTTTGATTTTGCCGACAGTCTTAACTGTCAAAGATATGCTTAAGGTTTATAGTTTGAAGTTCATAGAAAAATGAGATCCATATATAGTTCTAATTGACTTCAAGCATCAAAATCATTATCATGGTGATTTCATTGGAATACTATATGAGGAGTTAGATGACAAAAAGAGTTATCGCCTCTTTATTCGGATGAATAAGGCCAAGGATGGTTAAAAACAAGAATTGATGGAGATGTTACTGATAGGTGAAATTGATCAATATTATAACTTAAGTGATTCAAGAAAGATGAATTAATTAGGTGGATCAACGCCAAAGGCATGGATTACAGTAAGATAGATGTAAGAGTTAAGTGTACTAACACTACACTGATGTGAATTATTAAGTGAAAGTTAAATTTATCTTTGAGGGTATCATCATGCCAAGGTGTGCTCAAGTTAGGAAAAAGGATTAGCTAAGCCTGACATGAATAAGTCTATATGAAATAGATATGAGAAGTGCTATTGAAGAAAGATGTCTTAGATTCATAATGTGATATATGTGAGTATGTTAAAAAATATTGGTCTGATATGATATTGGTGTTATCCACACAAGAAGTGGAAAATTGTGAGTAATCCGAAATATATTGAGGGAACAGATAAGATAGTGTGATGTCTGAAAAAATCATGGAAGAATGAATTGAATCCGTTGACTAAGGTCATTAGAAAGAAAATTATTGGAATGATGAAGTTAAATGGAAAACAGAGAAGCACAAAAGGAAGCATACCCCTACCCTTAGACCAGTTAGGTAAGAATTTCGAGGACGAAAATCTTTTAGGGGGAGAATTGTAGGACCCTAAATTTTTTTCAATTATTATTGATTTATTTATTTCATTATTTTTAGAATTGAGTCATTAATTTGACGGACATAAATAGAGATTCGAAATTTGATGGAAAGATTTGAATTAAGTTAGAGTTAATATGGTATTTAAGAAGATTAAAGAAGTTTGGAGGTAAATGAAAGAAGGGGCAAAATGGGAAATCCAAAGGATAGGAGGGGTATCTTTGGAAAGACAAGACCAAAATGTGGTCTTGTTTAAGAAGAAGAAGAAAAAAAACATGAAATGGGAGAGAGGAAGAGAAATAACAAATCAAAGAGACAAAGAAGAGAGATTTTGGTGGTTGAGAGAAAAGAAGAGAGTTGAGCTACGGTTTCTTCATTTCTTAGCTTTTGAGAGAGATTTTGAAGTAGTTCAAGAAGAGAAAAAGGTAGAGGAAGAGAAAAGCTTCCATTTGAGCTAAAGATCTCTTCATTTGGTGAAGAACCAAGGTAAGATCACCAAAATCGTTTGAGATTTTTGGAAGGATTTTAGTTCATGGAGTTTAGAAAATCCATGAGTTTAAGTATTCTAGCACCAATTTTAGTGATTGTGCTTTGTGGGATTTTCAAATGAAAACCTTATTGAGTGAGATTTTTGTTATTGTATAACGGGGATCAAAGAGGCAAGAGGAACAAGAGAAGAGGCATTTTGAGCAAGTCTTTAAGCAAGGAAATCAAGGTGGGTTACATGTTTATAATAGAGTTATGAGCCATTAACGTTTTTACAAATCAAGAAAGTAAAATGATTTCATTACTTCATAAATTTTGCTTTTAATGTTTTCAGTGATTTGAGAAATTGCTATACGTTGGTGCATGAATTTTGATTATAAAATGGAAAATGATTTTGAAATATTCATGTTATGCCTTGAAACATGTCATGACATTTTGTATGAATGAAAAGATGTGAAAGCATGAAAGTATGAACACATAAGAAAATGATTTGAGCATGAATATGTGCTTTTGTTTAGGCAAGAGAGGAACCCGTTTCGTTAGTCATGTGCACATCGACCCATAGCCTTCTCCCGGCTGCCTGCTTGAGGCCAAGAGATCCTGAGAAATCGAACTCATTTTATTCACAGTGTAAACTTCGGTTTCTCCATTTTGTTTCACGGAACTCTCGAGCCATTTGTTTGTGCATTACATCTTTGAATTGTCAAGTTTGTTGCATAATTTGAGTGTTCTGCCTTGATGGTTAAATGTATATGCTATGTTGATGTGATGATATTTTTTACTATAAGTTTTGGAGAAAAAATTGGTGAATTTGACTGGGAATTTGAGAACATAGCGTTTTATAAATTCACTATGACTTGTATAAGACAAGAAACATTTCAACGATTTTGCTTATTCTTTGTCATAAACTTGTTACCCATGAGCTTTCAATTTCACTCCCCTTTTATCCCACCTTGAGGTGATAGCTATGAGATCAAGTGATCAAGAGCCTAAAGGCATTTCTCCAAATTTGCTTATTTTGTAGTTTGAGTTGATTTTGGAAAAGCAAGAGGTTTTTTTTATTTAAGGACCTTTTGTAATTTGAGATTTTGAGATGACGTTGTAATGTGGCTTAGAATGTCATTAAAGATTTGTGAAACTTTATTCTTTTGATGTTAATGAAATGTGAATGGTGCATGGATGATATGAGTTGAAACTAGATGTACGTGAAGAAGAATTCAACTTGAGTTGATGATTTTGGAACATAAATCGTTGATATGTATATATAAATGTATGCACAAGTGAGATGTTACGGAAGGGAAGATAGGAATTATAACTGATCATATGTAGTTAAAGGTGATCAGACAAATGAGTTGAGATTTGAGAGTTTAATGAAATCATTTTGGTAGCTGTATGGCTAAGCTCAGGACATTCCAAGTTTGCATAGTGCAAAACTTCAAGTCTTCCATAAGGGAAAAATTCATGTTTTGACTTTAGGTCAAAATCTGGATTGATCTAGGATGAATTATACAAGTTATCTTCATAGAAGTTGTAGCTTGTCTTTTTAGCTTTCCAAAGCTATAAAGTATTCAATTTTTGGATATCAAAGTCAAAAGTTATGGTCCTTATAAGATGAGATGCTCAGAAGTATAGGACGTATCGTCTGGTGATGACATGTCTTTGGTGAGGATGCATCATCTAGTGAAGACATATCTTTTAATGATGACGTATTGTCTGGTGGTAACTTGTCATCTAGTGAGGATGCATGGTCTGATGAGGACGTATCGTCTAGTGAAGACGTATTGTCTGGTGATGACGTATCGTCTAGTGAATGCGTGTTGTCTAGTGAGGTCTGAGGAGGACACTTCGTCTGGTGAGGACGCTTCGTCTGATGAGGACGCTTCGTTTGGTGAGGACGCTTCGTCTGGTGATGATGTATCGTCTGGTGATGTCATATCATTTGGTGCACTGTTCATCTTGTAAAGTTTGGTCCAATTCTGATCCTTTAGATGACAAAATCTCACTTCAATGTCTTCATGAAAGATGTAGATATTGAAGTCCTCTTTAGAACCCTTCAAGAATGGCCTTGATCTGATATCTCTAAAGCAAGTTATGCCATTCTCCCTAACAGGTTCAATATGATGGAGGACGAAACCTTGTTGATTCCTTCAGCCCAATCTTTGTTATCCGACCTCTAAACGAAATGATCCTTGAGACATTAGATTCCTCACACATTATGCTATCTCTCCACAAAATTGGCACCATTCCGAATTGATTGGAAAAAAGTTTTGATTGAAGGAAAGTGAAGGAATCTGTTGGAATAGTATGAACTGGTGTTATTTTACTGAATATGCTTCGGCATTTTGAATATATCTGGATCTGTAGGGTTCTAACTGAGATGATTTTCAATGTGGAGCAAACTAGAGACGTAGTTTTACAAATTATATGAAGAGGTCAAATTCTGATTCAGCCTCTAAGATGTTAAATATCTGAATGAACGTTGAGTATAGAATATTTGCTTCCGTATAAGAATGATTCGAAAAATAGGGCCCGACGCTTACGATATCAGAGAATGAAGATGAACCGAGGATGACTAATGAGGGTTAATTAGAATAACCATACATAATAACAGGTACAAGCACACGTTTTATGACTCCGAATGTTGTGTTCCAAAACTGGTGTCCAATAGTTGTGGTATCAGAGCAAGAGTTGGGTTCCAGAACCGGTGCTCAACACTTCTCCTCGTTCATTCATCTTGTTGTCTTTGTTTTGTGCTCCATTGTCTCCCTACGTTTGTAGTCGAGGTAAGTGGTTTAACTACTTTGTTCTAGGTTATGATTTCTTGATTCAAAGTTGTTGTGTCCTGCTATGTTGATGGTCGATTTAATGAATTGTTGGTCATTTGTTTACGTGTTTTTCAACTGTTAATGGTTGAGTGGTTTATTGAATGTGTAATGTTGGTGAACAATGGGAGAAGACATAATTTTTATTATTTGTTTGGGTTCAATTTTGGCTACCTATAATCTATTCAATGAAATGTCTGATAGGTTCATAATGTTCTATTTTCATAGGGAACAAATTGTTAGGATTCTTTTTATACTATGTTCTATTTTGTGAGGATTGTACTGATTAATAGAGAAGAGATTGTTAAAAAGTCATGAAAGATTCAAAATAATGTTCTATTTTCAATAACCGTGAATTCATAAATGTTATCCTTCTTTGAGTTTGTTTTTATTGCATCCTTCAACATGATGAGAATCCAATTGGCTTGCTATGATACACTGGCTCCAATTGTTTGTTGTTGTACAAAATGAATTTGTAAGTTCTTTGCTTAGAAGTCATAATAATAACAGTAAATTCAATATTATTTATTTTTTTAATTTTTTTCCATAAAACAGATTGAGAAGGAACTATATGGACAAGAGTGTGATAGGATCACACTCTACAAACTGACACACTACAAAGAAGGTGAAAGATGGACGTCTGAAGAAGTGCATAATAATTATATAAGTATAAATTTTTTTAATTTTTAAGTTTATTTATTTATGTAAAATTTTTAAAATTTTAAGTTTATTTATTTATGTAGTACTAATTAGCTATATTTAAATTAAATATTGATTTTGTTTTTTTAAAAATATAATAAGATGTAAAAATTATTGCAAAGATCATTATCTGATGAAAATGAACCAAATTTAGATGACATTTGCAATAACATGCTTGCTATAAAATCCAACTACATCAATGGTTTAGGTTTGGCCTGAAGCTAGCTGCTTCATCCTCATCATGACTAGCATACGTTATCAATCTTAAAGGGGAGAACCAATTGCTTAAGGCTAAATTACAATGTAACGAAGAAAAGTTAAAACATAACAAACAAAAGTTAAAATGTAATAAACAAAAGTTAAATTGTATTGAAAGAAAAATAGCCAAACTTCAAAAGGTAATCAAACAAATACTTAGCCTAAATTATCTAAATAGTAGTGACGATGAAGACGATTCATAGTTTGTACATAAGTTTGTTTGGTAACTTTGTAATTAACATTTAATGATATTTGTTTGTTTATATAAAATACTTCTAATTTCTAATTATATTACTTATAATAAATTATAAAAACCTAAATATTACAAACAATAAAACTGATTAAAAATTTAATCAATATTAAGTAAATTAACATGACAAAATTTTTAGTAGTAACATTTATTTAAAGATTAAAAACATATCTTATTCATTTTATCTATTTTAGTTAAATGAACTTGGAAAATTTGTGATTAAAGTTTTCTATTTTCTATTTATTATTCATTTTATATGTATTATTTATGTAATTTATATTTATTTAAATTTGTGTATATTTAAATTTGTATATATTTATAATAATCATAATCCATTTATAATAATATATTTACAATAAATATATATGTTCTATAATATTGTTATATACATCAAAATCGACATGATACATTTATTATATATTCTATTTATTATATAATTATATTTGACGAACCTAGAGTTTTTGATGCATACAAGTATTTTTGTTGGAGCGATGATACATAACTAATGGAATGCTTAGAGTAACCCCATTTTCTAATAAAATGATCTTATCAATGTCGGTATAAATTTTCTTTCCCTTATGTTCTCTCATAGTGGGATCCCCCAAATCTAGGACCACTTGGCAAAACGTCACTAAAAAGATTTAGCCACATTTCATAAAACGTCGCTAAAAGGATTTATCCACATTTCGTAAAATGTCACCAAAAGGATTTATCCACGTTTTATATAACGTCACTAAAACTATTAAGCAACATTATAAAATAAGTCACTATTAAACGTAGCTATAACATTTGCCCTACTAATTCCATGTCATCACCAATAATTTTCACTGTTTAATGCATATTTATCGTTAAAAACATTTAGCCATGAAATGGAAGTGAAAATAAAAATAACTTACGACGAACTGTTTTATTATCACCTTTACATTTTGACTACGATCACACTTGTACCCAAATATTTTTTATGACAATTGTGTAATGACATCCTCTATAGTGTTCTATCACCAGACCTTTGCGACGATTCAGCCACATTTTCTTATCGTCACTAAATATTATTTTTAGCAACGAACGTTTTTGTCACTAAAACCCTATTCTGTTGTACTATGTTCATTTACTATTTTTTGTTTTATCTTCTTCTCAACTTCAGTCTGTCATTAACTTTGATTGTTCTAACTTAGTTAAACTTAGAATTAACCCTAAATACCTCCTTTATTGTAACTTCTTACTCTTAAGACCATCCTTTGCTCCTGTTCTAAAAAAGGACTTATTAACTCTATCGATGTGATTTGTAACAGAAGTATAAGCTCTGTAAAGTTTAAACTTTATCTCCGATCCTTTCAGAAACATCAATAACAATTTTCTAACATTTCTTTTACATTCTAAATCCTTTCTAAACAATTTTAATTGTTGAAGAGTTTTACAAATAACATGGCTGATTAGTATTATAATGCGACAGGTATTATAACATTCAATCATGTTAAATCATTCATTTGATTAGACATCAATAATCCAAATAACCATAAAACAAAAATTTAGATTATAAATTTATACAAAAGGTAGGGAAATGGGAATACTAATTTATAAAATATAAAAAAGAAAATATCATAAAAGTTCAATAAATATGTATTATATATAACTAGAATTTTTATCTTAAATTTTACGAAAAAGTTTAATTAGTTCAAATAACACTAGACGAATTTATCGATAAATAATTATCAATGAATGTAATAAACCTAAGACAATAAAACCCTGAAATATGTAAAGACAAATTGAAATTTGGAATATACTAAAAAACATAGAAAGCAAGTTTCTTACCAGAGAAAATTAACTTAAAATATCATAGAATATAGAAGGCATACTTTTTAAAGATTTGCTATATTATAACTAATACCATAAGAAGTTAACAATATTCATCCATAGTTTGCTAGCTAAATTATAATTGACATTTAAATGTAAGATTTGCTCAGTAAGTACGGATTTTTCCCTCTTTATATGGATTTTCCATTTCCTATCCACAATGGAAAAAAGAGAACGTTTGTCCCTACGTTTAAAGAACATACAAACTACTCCGTTTTTGATTTAATTTTCCTATCCAGAATCAAGATTCTTAAAATCAGTCCTCTGTCAAGGATCGTATGCCATTCTCCAAACTTTTGTTTTATTTTAATTTGAACTAATATCTTATTCAGGTTCTGAAAACAACTAAAAGTATTCATTACTCAATCCTATAATTGATAATCAATTCAAGGAGAAGCAGTTGACTCTGCTGTTAACAATAACAAAATACGAGTTAAAGGGAGTTAAGCATATGCTGGAGGTACTTTGAGCCTTGATATCATTTTCAAGGAATCAATTGTTATTGGGTTAAGGTCCAAATGAAATGTTCTTTTTTTAGGTATTATCCCCCACAGTTATATTACTAAACCCTTCTTTATTCTCAATAATATCCCACCCAACCTAGATGCCTATGCTTATGAGTTCCACCCTTCTTTATGAGGAACTTCGAGAATAAAGTATCTGTGCCGCAATTACTAGGTTAAAAATTATAATAAGCTTGTGTTCCATTAGTAAAGGTACTGAAGGAAGTGAGTAGACGTCTTTCTTGCATATTCTAAATCTTGGAAACTCTTCACGCTGTTCGATGTAGTCCACAAAATCTTTAAAGAAAATAGAAAGTTCTTTCTATAATTGAACTTTCATGCCATTCAAATGTGGAGAATAAACTGAGACTTCGTCCACAAGCCATGGCAAGTGAATTTGTATATTGTAATCTTGTGAATTCTGTTTAAGCTTTGACAATCAATTAACAGATAAAGCATTGATTCTCATTACGTCGTGCCTTTTTTTCTCCCACAAACTTTTTCACTCATTTTCCTCCAACCAAACGACACTTGAGTTCACCTTTTCCAATATATTCTTCGCTCAAGGTCGAGGGGAATATTAGTGCAAGTTTACGATTAGACGGCCCTAACATTTTGATCATTGAATCAGGTAATTATATATTTAATCATTTTATCACAGTGTATTTCTCAATAAAATTATTCTAGTTTTGGTCTTCTAAAAGCAAAAGGAAATGTGTTATGTCTCGTCATTAAAATGCGGATGTGGTAAGTGTATGGAAGACACATCAGTTTTTCAAGCATTCAAAGCAACATGAGCATAAAGCACCCTCCATACTGATCACTTTAGATTTCATTCTGTCTTTTCTTTTTTACTTTTCCTAAAACAACTAATCATATGATGAAGGAATGAAAACGTAATCTAAACAAACTTGTACCGTAAGAATGGAGGGGCTAAGTCTAGTAGTGGCTTCTTGCGCGAGGCAATAGTGAATTTCATGGATTTGTTAATAGTCCAAGCAAAGCAATCTTCCCTTAATTAGTCAGGGGAGTAATCTGGCCAGTTCTTGGTTATAAGATCATTTCCTATTAAAGAATATGGCTAGGTCCAGCTATTATTAAGTATTAGTATTTGACCAAACCTTTTACTTCTCTTGGTACAATTGTCTTAATATGTGAGGTGGCATTGCACCTAGAGGTCCTAATCGATACTAATGATCAAACTAGAAAATTTTGTTATACCATTCGTAATCCTATGGACAATTAAAGTCCAAATTAATTCTCTAATACTCAGAATCCATTAGAAGGTCTAAAGCTACATATAGCTAGGGGGAATAATCCAGAGGCTTGTTCTTTTCAAGTAGTAACAATGTATCTACCTCACCAATAAGTTTTCTTTTTTGGTATATAGTTTCCATATCCTTTCACTAGAAGGATATTGCTCATTTTCCTGACTGATGTGAGTTCTAAACCCCTAAGTTTTTTGTTTAGAAAATTTGGCTCGACTTGATGCAAAGAGTTTTGATTGAGGGGTTAGCACAACTCTATATGAATTCCTTAATCAGCATATCAATGGTCTTTATTACACCTTTAGTAATGGCAATATGAGAGCAATAGTAGTTATATAAATTGTGGGGAATGTTAGTGGCCAATTGAAGCTTGCCCTATAAGATAGATATCTATTAAACTAAGGGGCTGTTTGTTTCTATTTTTTTGTTTCGTTTTCTGTTGTCGTTTTCGTAAAAAATAAAACAAGGCAGTAAAATATGTTCGTCTATCGTTGTTGTGATTTCTTGTTTCTCAAAATTAAAAAACCGCAACAGTCTTATGGAAACAAGAAAATAACGTTTCTCTATATTTTGGCAACGCGTTTTCTTAGATAGAAAATCAACTGATTCTTGTTTCTTATCTCTATCATCGTCATTGGCAAATCCATCACGAAACATACTACTCATCCTTTTTGCTATATATTTTTTTGTCCCAAACTCCTTTCTTCCCTCTCTTCTGTTCTTTTTTTCTTTTGGATTCTTGCTTCAGAACGTGCGACCTCAGTAATTTGAGTGGTTGTTGAGAAGTTGCAAACAACGTCAATGGCCGTGGTGGCCAACATGAAGCATTTTCAGACTGGATTAATGTTGGTACAAAAAGTGACTGATTTTGGGTTTTTCACGAGGTCAGTTTTCGAAAACTTTTAATTTGGTATTCTTCTAATTCTTCTGAAAATTTGCTTTCGTTGGTTCTCATCTCTTTTTCTGGTTAGTTGTATTTTTGGTTTCTTGTTTTCCACCCATTTTTTATTTTTCGTTATTGAGATGTTTATGAATAAGGAGTTGTTGTTCATGTTGGTGAAGAAGGAATATATGGTAAAGAGGTTGTAGCAAAAACGAGATGTGAGAATTGAGATTTTCGGACATAATAGTGAACTTGAAAACAACAAAGACTTGGGAGGTGGTGAGATTGAAGTGTGAGAATGATAGGCTACTCTGTTTAAAATGGTTTTCTGTAAACCTAATAGTGAATTTGAAAACAGAACAGACTTGGAAGGTTATGAGATTTACATCGCTTTTTTTTTGGGCTATCGATCCCCAGTGTTGATTTGCCTAAATACAGTAAGAACCATATTATTGCATCTTTAGGATTTTATTTTCAAGTTAATCTAAATTTTTGTCAGGGGAAACGATGGATCTTCCTTAAGCAAAAGTGAATAAAATTTCATTATGCTTTTGTTAAGTTATATCAGCTGAAGTTCTTTAAAACCACTTTTAGGTAGGAGAAGTTTGGTTGTATAGATTGATATAAAAAATTTGACTAACATACTAATAAGAATATATCAATTATTTGTAATTATCCTAAATATAGTAAAGATAAATATAGCAGATAGTTAGCCTAAATTGTAGCAAGAGATAGACTTAATCACTTGTATAAATCTTGTACTATTAGCGTTGTATCATTATCATCAATATACGATTCATTCTTCTGATATTTTTCATGGTATCAGAGCACTGATCCTGGTGCTCTTGATAATTTTCATTCACCTCCTTCACAACAATCATGGCCGGTGATGATGCTGAATCGTCCGGTGTCAAAAATAGCAACAGAACTGCTGGTATGGATCCTTCACATCCATACTATGTTCATCACTTCGATCAACCTGGGTATATACTAGTACCAACCAAGTTGAATGGAACAAATTATCAGTCTTGGAGCAAGGCCATGATCCATGCTCTCACTGCCAAAAACAAAATGGGATTCATTGACGGGACCATCGATCCACCAATCGCAGAAGAAGAACCCTCAGAATTTGCATTATGGAATCAATGTAACAGTATGGTGTTGTCGTGGTTTACTCACTCCGTCGATCCAGATCTCGCAGGAGGAGTGGTGCATGCTACAACTGCTCAACAGGTCTGGAAGGATTTATGAGATCAATTATCGCAGAAGAATGCTCCTACAATCTTTCAAGTCCAAAAATCAATTGCCAATATATCTTAGGGCAACCTATCTATTGCTGCGTACTACTCAAAGATTAAGAGTCTCTAGGCAGAATTGGAGACTTATAGAACACACATCCCTTGCAATCAGGAGAAGAAGCATAGTGATCAACGAGAGGAAGACAAGCTTATGCAGTTCCTCATGGGCCTTAATGAGGCGTTCAAGACTATCAGATCCAATATCTTGATGATGGTTCTGCTGCCAAATGTTCTTCAGGTTTATTCTCTCGTGATCCAGGAAGAAAAACAGATGCAGGTCACATCAGAAACAAACGAAAATTTCTCAATTGCTGCTGCCGTCCAAGGAAAGTCGTTTCCATCAAAAGCTTCCAAAGATAAAACCTGTGATCATTGCCATAGACCAAGCCACATCATTGATGAATGTCAAACACTGAAGTTTCATTGCAAATTTTGCGACAAAGATGGCCATACTAAGGATAGATGCAGAATTTAGAATGCTAGAAACTCACGTCCACCATCACAGCAACGATATCGTGGCAAAGGGAACAGAAGAAACAACAACTCGATGGCAAATGCAGTCGATGTCTCCCAATCAAGTGATGCAGGCAATCCTTTGAATCTCCTTCAAGGATTCACTTCTGAACAGATTCAACAATTTGCTCAGGCTTTGGCTTCATTCAGCCAGAGTAAAAATTCCGGTAATGGTGATATTTTTGCCAATGCTACAGGTTTGTTATTCTCAACCCCTGCCTGTTCCAACGTCACAAAACCTTGGATATTAGATAGTGGTGCAACAGATCACATCATAGCTGACGAAACTTTACTTTCCCATATTCAATCTCCAACCATTTCTCTTGTCAATTTACCAACAGGATCCACAGCCTCAATTTTCCACATTGGCACCGTGTCCTTTAACTCACACATTAAGTTAAATGACACTTTCTATGCTCCCTCATTCAATTTAAATATGATTTCTGTCAGTAAATTATCAAAATCACTGAACTGCTGTATCACTTTTTTCCTGGATTGCTGTGTTTTGCAGGACTTGGCTATGTGGAAGACAATTGGCTCGGGTAAGCAGACCAATGGTCTCTACTATATTACACCTGTGCACGTCACTCCAGTCTCAAACCATGTCACACATAATCCTCATCTCTAGCATATGTGTCTTGGCCATCCATCACCCTCTCGACTTAAAATACTTGCTCCTCTTTTATCTATCCAACATGATAGTGATTCGTCCAACAATTGCAATGTATGCCCTAGGGCCAAACAAACTCGTGTTTCATTTCCTTTAAGTTCAATACAAACTCATGCTGCATTTGATTTACTTCACTGTGATGTCCGGGGTCCGCATCGAGTGCCTACGCATTCTAGTGCTAAATACTTCCTTACCATTGTTGACGACTTTACCGGGTGTACATGGTTGTTTCTCATGAATTACAAATCAGACACTGCCCATCTCCTTGAGTCCTTTATTACTTTCGCACAAAATCAATTCCATGCCACAGTTAAAGCAATCCAAACTGATAACGGCACCGAGTTTTTTCCTTTACAGTATTTTCTTAAAACTCATGGCATTAAATCCCAACATACTTGCACATACACCCCCAACAAAATGGTGTGATGGAACGCAAACATCGACACATCCTCAATGTAGCACGAGCACTTCTTTTTCAAGCCAACCTTCCATTATTCTTTTGGGGCGAATGTGTTCTCACTGTTGTATACTTGATTAATCGTACTCCATCTCCATTACTATCTAATAAAACACCCTTTGAACTCCTTTATAATAGGGTTTCCACACTTAACCACTTACGGGTGTTTGGTTTGCTTTGCTACGCTGTTCACCCAAAACACAAATTTCAACCTCGTGCCACAAGATGTCTTTTGTCAGGTATCCACAAAGCCATAAAGGTTATAAGTTATATGACTTAGACACCAAACAATTCCTCAACAGTCGTGATGTACAATTCCATGAAAACTTATTTCCCTTTTCCTCTCACCGTCCTTCATCTTCAGACATACCAATCCTACCCAATCTCGCTGTCAATTTTCCCCAACCTACTCCTACACCTTTAGATAACCTTCCCGCTGATCAAACCGTATCTCATTCACTGGATTCCTTTTCTCCCAGCTTGCAGTCATTTAACACACCATCGAATCCCTCAGATTCTGCATCTCCTGACAATCAATCTCCTCCATCTCAAACATCCTCTCCTACTTCTCCAGTTTAGGCAGAGCCAACTCCACAACGATCAACTCGTGTCAAACAAGTTCCCCTCTGGCATGCAGATTATGATATTCCCACTCGAGCTGATCGGACTCCCTCTAGCTCTAGTTCTCAATCTAGTACCAGGTATCCTTTGTCTAATTATATTTCCTTTTCTCGTTTATCTTCACCGCACCATGCCTTTTTAGCCAGTATTGCAGGTCATCATGAACCCTCTTCCTATGATCAAACAATTCTTGATCCCAACTGGAAGCAGGCAATGTCAGCAGAATTACAAGCCTTGGAGAAAAATAATACTTGGACCCTGGTTTCTCTCCCTTCCAGCCATAAAGCTATTAGCTTTCATTGGGTGTACAAAATAACATATCGGTCTGATGGTAGTATCGAGCGCTACAAAGCTTGTCTCGTCGTCAAAGGGTATACCCAATTCGAAGGAGTCGACTATAGGGAAACCTTTTCTCCCACAGCTAAACTCACCACCTTGCGTTGCCTTCTCACTGTGGCAGCCTCCTGAAATTGGTACACCCATCAGCTAGACGCTCAGAACGCCTTCCTCCATAGCGATTTGCATGAAGTTGTCTATATGAATCCTCCTCCAGGTCTTCGCCGACCGGGGGAGAACATTGTTTGCCGGCTTAACAAGTCCCTATACGGTCTGAAGCAAGACTCACGTAACTGGTTTGCTACTTTTTCAGACGTGATCCAACGGTCTGGTTATAAACAATCCAAGGAAGACTACTCTTTGTTCACAAGAGTACAAGGTACCTCATTTACTGCAGTGCTTATTTATGTTGACAACATTCTACTCACAGACAATGATCTAAAAGAAATGCAACAGCTCAAAGGCTGCCTACTGAAGCATTTTCTCATCAAGGACCAGGGTCAGTTAAAATATTTCTTGGGCATAGAGTTCTCATGATCAAAGAACGGCATTTTCATGTCACAAAGAAAATATGCATTAGATGTTTTGAAGGAAGCAGTGTTAATAGGAGCAAAGCCGGAATGGTTTCCCATGGAACAAAACCTGAAGTTGGCTCTCACTGATGGTGATCAACTCCATGATCCGACGAGATACCAGAGGCTAATTGGCAAGTTGATTTATTTAACAGTGTCAAGACCTGACATTGTTTATTCTGTGAGAACTCTTAGTCAATTTATGCAGGATCCACGAAAACCACATTGGGACGCAGCAATGAGGCTACTTCGTTATATCAAAGGTACTCCAGGGCAAGGCTTATTACTTCCTGCCAACAATGATCTTAAATTAAAGGCATTTTGTGACTCAGACTGGGGTGGATGCCGAGAGACCCGCAGATTAATCACAGGTTTTTGTATTTTTCTTGGAGCATCATTGATTTCGTGGAGATCTAAGAAACAAACCAATGTATCCAGGTCATCAGTAGAGGCGGAGTATAGGGTGATGGCAAATACATGTTTGGAATTAACTTGGTTAAATTATATACTAAGGGACTTGAAGATTATTTCATCGGAGGCATCCCCTTTGTACTGTGACAACCAAGCAGCACTTCACATTGCTGCAAACCCAGTTTTTCACGAACGGAAGAAACATATCGAGATAGATTGCCACATCGTCCGGGAGAAGTTACAAGCAGGTTTGATAAACCATCCTATGTTCCAATAAGGCAGCAGCTAGCAGATATTTTCACGAAAGCTCTTGGAAGAGAACAGTTCGAAGCGTTGAGGTGCAAGTTGCGACTTCATGATATTCACTCTCCAACTTGAGGGGGAGTAATAAGAATATATCAATTATTTTTAATTATCCTAAATATGGTAAAGATAAATATAGCAGATAGTTAGCCTAAATTGTAGCAATAGATAGACTTAATCACTTGTATAAATCTTGTACTATCAGCGTTGTATCATTATCATCAATATACAATTCATTCTTCTGATTTTTTTCACATACAAACTTAAAATCTGAATCGCTGGGGTTCATCTTGAAAACTTGACGTATGGAGAATTATTTTAAGCCTACTTGATGTAGTCGAACAAGGGTGCTATAACGTATCCAATTCTTTGATGAGGATCACCCAATGTTAAAAGGAGATGCATTATCACCAAATACCTGCATCTCTCTACCTTGAAAACTGAAAATGCATTGCAGAGAAGGGATTTGTTTTAGCCAAAGGTTTTCTGAAATAGAAAGTGCTAGTTGGATTAAATCAAGATTTTGTTATATACTAAAGCAAGTAGCATTTTGAACTTGAGAAGCAAGGGTCAATTCATAGTTAACATATCTGTCTGTAGTGCAAACATAGTGCTATTGTTAGTATTCTCAAGGATTTTCTCTTTCACGTGATCAGTGAACAAGTGTAGGAGGGCAACAGAAAAATAGAATAGAAGTGAAGGTGCAGTAATCTTTTGGCTTAATAAGCGATCAATCAACCTCTCTCTCGAGCTTAAGTGGCGTTCAAGTGAAGGTGTTATTCTTTTGGCTTAACATTGATAAGGTGACTCGGGATGATGATGAGCTCGAATTCTCTATTGGAATTACCAGTGTCAATTTTCCTGTGAGTCATTTTGGCGAATGTCCCACTTGTAAGTGTGGCTTTGACCGAAACAGTGATGAACTCGAGAATGTTAAGTTTAATGGTCACTCCTCTTCTTCCTCAGTAGAATTAATTAAGCAAATTTTGCAATTCACTGTCAATGTCCCCTCATTGTATGTTATTCAATTATTTCTTGTTACTGCCTTTTAGTCTTTGTAGTTGTAATTCTTAATTATTGTTCTTGAGAACAGAACTTAATTACTATTGTTTTCAGTTTTTTATTAAAAATCTTAACTAAACAATTTTTTATTTTCAGTTTTTATATTACAAATCTCAACCAAACATGTTTTCATTTTTTCTATGAAAAAATAGAAACCAAAAACAGGAAACAAAAACCAAAAACAATAACAAAAAAATAAAAGTGAAACCAAACGGCCCCTAAGCTTGCACTCATTTTTTAATAGAGCTACTTAGAGGAGAATGATCTTCTTCACTTAGTATTTTAATAGATATTGGAACTCCTAGATACTTGAAAGTAGAATTAATAAGACTATTGTTGATAACAGGACAACCAGTAGAAATGATGAGGGAACTCTTGATAGGATTTGAAGTAAGTCCATAAATAGTTTAAAATGCCTCTAAAGATTCACACCACGTAACATTAATAAGTTTTCTACAAAAGAAAGTATGGATTTTGAGCTTGCCATACTTATAATGATATTTAAATTATGGTTTTTTGTTGATATGTAAGGTAGTGATCCTTATGAGAAACCCCATACATATGACAAATAGGTGCGATAGCAAGAGATCACCCTATCTAAGACCTTAGGAGCCTTTGAACATCACAGTTGGTTATCTATTAGCTATGATATAGTAAGAAGATGAGGTTAAGCAGTTTGAAATTCTTTTCATAAACTTATCAGGATAACTAAAGGTAAGAAAAAGCTCCTTGAGGAAGTCCCAATTCACTAAATTAAAAGATTTGGCGAAATCAATTTTCAAGACACAATAAGAAATGGGCATGTAATCATTCAAAGTAAAGGAGTTTGGCTTCTTTGGGGCCAAACAAAGATTGGTCTTGTTCAATTCACTTAGTATCCTCCTAATATCGAAGAACTCCAAGATTATGTTGATCATCAAAAAGTTAGTTGAATCCTAAATAACTTGAAAGAATATGGCATTAAAGCCATCTGGTTTAAGGGCCTTGTTAGGGTGTAGATGATAGTGGTAGATTGCATAATGTTTTAGTGGGTAGTTTAGTATGTATTTAGTGTTAAATTGAATTATTAGTGCATGTTTAGGTTAGGATTGTGTTATTTAGTTAGACACTTGTGTTTTGAGTGTTTTACAGGTTAAAGCATGCTATTGAGCTTAAATTTTAGGTGCTTTGATATGTTTGTTGGTGTTTCAGATCAAATATCAAAGAACGAAGAGAATTTGGAGGAAGTTCGTAGCAAGACCCAGGCCCATGATCATGATAGAAGCATAGAGGGTTTGCCATGATTGAGGCTCCTTCTTCCACAATCATGACAAAGACCAAAAATCTTGGGCCATAATCGTGGAACTATGGGTCATAATTATGGCCTTTGTGACAGCAATGTGAAGAACCTCCTGAATACAACCTATTGAGGGATATTTGGGACTTTTTGGACCTAAAAAATCCTAAGATTTACCTAAAATGGAAAATACTATATAAAGAAAGAGAAAGAACCATAAAGGGAGCTCCTCTCTCTTTCACTTTGAGAAAGATCCAAAGAGAGAGGAAAAAGAAGAGAGGAGCAGAAAGGAAGAGGGAGAAGAAGGGCTGCAGTGCTACTATCTTCCCGATCTATTCTAACCCTTCTAATCAACATTTAATTTCGTCTTTATTGTTCTTTCTATTGAATGTATAGGATGGATTTGATAGTGATGGATTTGGGTTTGATGATGTCATAAACTTCTTTAGGGAGTTGTTCTTGAATTAATGTTAATGTGATTTCTTTTGATGTTAATACGTTGGGTGTCGTGATTATTTTTTTATTTGCATGCTTAGGTAACAAATCAAGAGAGTGAACCGATAGCAAAGCAATTAGATTGGGTAATGAGAGTTAAATAATCTAATAGATCACACAAATAATCAAATCAAGAATTTAGATGAAGAGAGATCTTATGTAAGGACCCGACTATCTATTAGAGACTTAGGATCTAATTGGATTTGTGGGTTTTTTGTTAATTGAGAGATTGCAAATTCCATAATTCAATTAGGGGTTATGATTTAGGGTTTAATGATTATAACTCAAGAGAAAGTAATCTAACCTTCAAAAGTATAGGACCGATACCGTATTAACTCAAAAGTAATCATGTTAGCATTTGATGATAGGTTAATCGACTAATCTTCCTTGTGTGATTTATTAATTTGGTGGTTCTCAATTTGATTCTTTATCTGTTAATTTTACAATTTACTTTCAATCAATCATTTTAACATGTTTACTTTTCTGTGCAGTTTTTATTTTCATTTTAGTAATTCTTTAGGCTTTAGATAACTTAGAATTAGATTAGTTCAACAACTCTTTAAGGGATCAACATCTCACATACTGCACTTACGAACTTTGTGCTTGCAATACAGTGAGGGTTTTAAATAGATTAAAACTTGCCTCAATAAGTTTTTGGCGTCTTTCTCGGGAGTTAGTAGGATTAGTTTAGTTCTTGTAGTTTAAGGCATTCTCATTAGTCTTATGTCCTTCCATTTGCATGAACACAAGAGTCACTTGAAGTTCAAGTCAAATCGCTCTCGCACTCGACATCACTCACTTAGAATGCGCAATTTGAAGAGCCAAATTCCAAGAATAATAAATTGAAGAATCAATAACTAAGGAATTTCATCAGGAGTTTCAGCAATGAGGAACTGACGCTAGTCAAAATAAAAACTAAATTACTACTATAGCAGTGGTGAGTCAAGGTCAATTCCACAGAGACTTTGTGTAAAGTTGTTGAAATGGAATTAATCGGTGTTTAGTTTAAGGGGGCTTTGAATTTTAGAAATAAGAAAATATAATGAAACTAGACTAATAAAAACAAATTAAAGAAAACATGTGAAAAATGATAAAAGTGGGGAATTCGGTAGGGACCTGATTCTTTGGTTCAATCTCGGCTTACACCCTAACTAAACATATTTTTATTGATTTTTTGTTCTCAAACCTGTCCTAGCAACTATCAATCATGGGTTATTAATCAAGATACGATCGTTAATTAAACCTAACTACCAATCGTTAATTAAACCTAACTACTAATTAACCTAGGATACGATCTCTAGATTCAATTAGGTAGTAGCATTACAAATTAAGAAAACCAATTAATCAAGTTGACAAACACATACGATGCATCATGTAACCTAGGTTTTACAAATCATTAGTCGCTACACATGAATTTTAATACAACATTTACGAATTATATTGAAATTCTAGCAATGAGTTTGCAAATAAACGATTCAATGAAACCATTAAAATTATCTTTTTATAATACCCAATAGGCTCATACATAAAAACCAATCAATAAGGAGAGTGTGATCATTCATACATGAAACCTAAATCAATTAACATATGATAACACAATCAATTTCTAATGAGAAAGAAACAACAAAAATAGTAAAATACACATAACCTGGGTTGTCAGTGTCGATGTCACCTTTAAACTAGCATCGGGACGTCTATCCCTTTATAGATCTCTCCCAAAAAATGCTTTAGCCCTCACATTATAACCCAATCGAAACCCTTATATTATGCTCTTGCACCTCCCTTTATTCTCTTTTGCTACTGTTCTATTTAATTGATTTAATTCTTGGTCCACCTTTACTATACACCCCCTTTTTATTTTCTAGAACATGCATATATAACCCTCACATATTTATGCATTTTTTATCTTTTGTCCCAAGCGTCTTTTACTGTTCTGCCTTACATATGCATTTTAGGTTGGTTGCCTGTGTTTTACTAGCTTTGTCTTAACTCTCCCTACACTATTGTGCCTTCTACACTATGTTCTCATTTTCTATTTAATTCTTGGTCCATAACGCTGTTTGCTTACCTTATTATGTTCTCATTTTCTATTTAATTCTTAGTCCATGACACTGTTCGCTTACCTTGTTGCTGTTCATTTCATCTCCTTCCTTTTCCTCTTACATTGCATCGTTTGCTTTTACATTGCATGTCTTGGCTGCGTCATTTTTTCCCACATATGTTTGTGTGTATGAAACACATATGTTGCTTGCATGTTGGCCCTCACGTTTGCATTTTATCCTTTATGCTTTATCATTTTCTTCTAGCCATTTGGTCAAACATTTTGCTGTGTCATTTTATGCAGCTCCTTAGATGTTGCTTGCTCAGTTGCTTCTTGGCGTTTTGCTTTACTTCCATTGTCATTTTGATATTATTCTTTATCCACCTAATTTTTCCTACCGCTAGGTTCCACTACTTTTGCGCTAAAGTTGTTCACTTCTTACTGTGATTTTCTTCTTCTTGCTTCATGAAGACATGTGAAAATTAATCTTTGAGAGATGACCCACATATCATGCTTTCAACTCACTTTAACTTTTTTGCTTTCGAATTATGCCTGAAATCACATATGAGTTAAAGTGAGTATCTTAAGCAATTTAATGTCATTAATTGCTAAGTGTTATGAAATAATGCAACTATCAATTTCCCCCGCATTTAGCTTTTGACCATCCTTAGGTAAAACATTAAAATTAAGCTCAAAGACCTAAAAACATTGATTGATTTTACATATGTTCCAAGAATACATAATCATAAGCAAAGAAAAATGAATCATATAAAGAACTCAACATTCCAAGATTTTACTCATGATTAATCAACATTTATCATCTTTAAAAGTTGAGCAATTTAATAGTAGACTCAAAAAATGTGTTTAACTAAAATATATCCATAGCTACACTCAACACCATTCATGATCATGACAATCCACAACTTTGCATATCATTTCATTTCTCCACCACTAAAATTCACATGCAAATCATGAATCAAAAGACTTTTGAAGGTTGTAATATGGGTAAAGGTAAGGTGAGATGTATTTGGGTCCAGTAACTTGAAAGCCATTAAGCTAGTGAAACAAAACAATACCCAATGTGACATTAAGTACACAAGTTAACATTCATCAAAACTGGGTACCGTCAGCTATGATGAATGCAACATTTATATTTCATAACCTAATTCAACTCTCACTTACAAACCATATGAAACATATATCAATATGAAGGAATCACTCATATAATTGATGAAAATACATTGAAACCACAAAAGAGTTTACCTTCCAAGCCAACATCTACTTCATATTCAACATACTCCTATAACACATTAATTACAACTTTAGGAGGATGTATTAATCATAAACAACTTTTCAACATATATGCAATTCCTCCTTGATACATTTATTTAAACTTTTTTTGTTTTTTTATCATCTTTTCTTTTTTTCATTCTCTTAAATTTTCTTTTCTCTTATAAAAATTAAAATAAACTACATCAACATGGGGAATTTCAATAATAAGGTATAAAATAACATCCTAACAATATAACCAACCTGCACATATGCATACCTCCATACTTATACTTTTGTATATCAAAAATCTCAATAATTGACAAATGTTCCACTAGCTTAGAGGCTTGGGAATGACATTTTGTTAGGTTAAAGCATTTAATGTGGCTAATACATAAAGAAAACGCAAATAAAGCTGAAGGGGGCTTACCAAAAAGGAAAATCATATAATGGGTAGGCTATTTGGTTAATGTAGTTCAGAAAAGAAAAGAATGTATTATCATATCCATGTTAATGCATGTGATAAAAATATGGTCTCGAATGAAATTCAAGGAAAAATTAGGATGTACATGTTATGAAGGTCACACATTATCAAATGACAGTGAGACTGATATGAATGTATCAGTCAAATAAGCCTCAAAATCTCACTGGCTTTGTCTACCACTAGTCACTACTCTTCTAAAGATAATGCACATCGACCAATCACAAAAGTAAAAGTACATGCTAAAGTTGCTAGCAAATTCTCTAGGCAACTCATTCTCTAATCAAACTATATAGTCCTAGAAGTAATAGCAAATGAGAAAATGTTTGTTTCATTTGTTTTATTTTTTCTCTCATTTTGATTGGAAACTTAAAAAGAAGCAAGAAACAAACTAACATAGAAACACACATGCAAATAAAAAGTAATGTGAAAATGTAGAGAAAGGAAATTTACTTCCTTTAGGTTGCTAGGGGACATTCATCATAAATGTTTACCTTAACGTCAAAAGGCTATAATGACATTCCTACCAAGTTGTTTAATACAAATATGACCTAGTTGAGTAACTAGGGGACATTTATAACAAATTCTTGCCTTCGTGTCAAAAGGCTAGGTTCATGTCAATTAAAAGTAACAAAAATAGTGCATTGGTTAATAAATCCTGCCAATCATGGAGAATAGCTTGAATTTTCTTAAAAAGCTACTTAAGGATAGCTACAATTTTGATTTATCAAATAATTATCAATGTGTGTGTGTAAATGATAGGAGTGAATGAGTTTGACATTATGGTCTTGATTACAATGTATATTTAGTCTGAAGTACTTAGACACAAATTTCACAAGTTTATAAGTCAGAATAACTTGAGGGATCATGTTTGTAGTTAAAATTATTTTGTGAAGTTTAATTCCATTGATCCATTATCGCATAAGTGAGTGTTTTGTTGTTAATTGTGTTTCAAGTGTTTTTGTTTTACTTGTTTTGTTTGTTCTTGAGGATAAGAAAAATTTTAAGTGTGGGGATGTCGATAATGGTAGATTGAATAATGTTTTAGTGGGTAGTTTAGTATGTATTTAGTATTAAATTGAATGATTAGTTCATGTTTAGGTTATGATTGTGTTATTTAGTTATAAATTTGAGCTTTAAGTGTTAATTAATTTAGATCATGTAATTGAGGTTAATTTTTGTGTATTTAAGGTGCTTTGATGTGTTTGTTAGTGTTTCACATCAAATATCAAAGAATGGAGAGAAATCGGGGAAGCCTATAGTAAATTCTAAGCCCTTAGGCCATGATTGTGACAAAAGCATGGAGGGTTTGCCATGATCGTGACAAAGAAGAAAAATCTTGGGCCACGGTCGTGGCTTGCATGATAGACAAGACGGATAGCCTCCCAAACATGATTTATTGAGGGTCATTTGAGACTTTTTGGACTTGGGAAAACCTTAGTGTTTACCTAAAATGGAAAAATACTATATAAAGAAAGAGAAAGAACCTTAGAGGGAGCTCTATTCTCTGCCGCTTTGAGAAAGATCCAAGGAGAGAGGAAGAAGAAGAGAGAAGAAGGACAAAGGAAGAAGGAGAAGAAGAGATACAATGCTACTGTCTTACCGATCTATTCTGACCCTTCCAAGTGCCATTTTATTTCATCTTTCTTATTCTTTGTTTTAAATGTATAAGATGGATTTGGGTTTGATGATGATGTTCCAAACTTCATTAGGGATATGTTCTTAAATTAATGTTAATGTGATTTTTTTGTTGTCAATACATTGGGTGTTGTGATTATTTGTTTTATTTGCATGCTTTGATAACAAATCGACAGAGTGGCAGATAGAAAAATGAATAGATTGGGTCATGAGAATTAAACAATCTATTAAATCACGTAAATAATAAAATTGAGAATTTAAACAAAAAGAGATCTCATGCGAGGACTGGTTGTCTATTAGGAGACTTAAGATCTAATTGGATTTGTGCATTTTTTGTTAATTAAGAGATTACAAATTTCATAATTCAATTAGGGGTTATGATTTAGGGTTTAATGATTATAATTCAGGAGAGAGTAATCCACCCTTTCAAAGTCTAGGATTGATACCGTATTAACTCAAAAGTAATCATGTTAGCATTTGATGATAGGATAAATCGTCCTTCTCATAATCGGCTAATCTTACTCGTGTGATTTCCATGGTTAATTTGGTGGTGGTCAATTAGATTTTTTATGTGTTAATTTTACATTTTAATTCCAATCAATCATCTTCACGTGTTTACTTTTCTGTGTAGTTTTTATTTTCATTTTAATAATTCATTAGGCCTTAAATAACTTAGAATTTGATTAGTTCGACAACTCCTCACATATTATACCCATGACTTTTGCGCTTGCAGTATATTGAGGGTTTCAAATAGATGAAAACTTGCCTCAATAGTAAAGAGCATAAATTGGTCTTCGTTTTCTTAAGAGTGATACTTCTTGTAAGCTTACCATGACAAAGATTAGGCAAGGAGCCCTCAAGGGAAGTAAGGAGGTCCTGTGGAAGGGGATTAACTTTCATATTTATCCTTAAGATCATTCAAAAGTGCTCAAGAGCAACATTTTTTAGTTTTTTATTGATCCTTTAATATATTTCCCTCAATGTCTCCAGGTATGGAGATTTTATTTTTTGTTTCTTTTTCCATTGAAATTTTTATTTTTACTTTAATTAGTAATTAAGGTCTCTTGTTTAGATGTAATGCTGGACTCTCTGAGCCCTTTTGTATTGTTCAATACTTGGAGACGCTACTGCATGTTGACATATACATGGTTGTATATGAGTTCAAAGATGTATTTAAATCCTTTGGGTATGTATTTCAATGATTTATAATGTTATAAGCCCTTCCATGAACTTAGAGTTCATTGATATGCGAAATCTTAGAGATTTCTGACATATAGGCTTCTAAGTGTGTAAAGCTGAGTTCATTGGATGGATATGACTATAGTGGTTGAGTTAAATATATTCTAATTTCTTAGAGGTGATTAGACATGATTTATAGACTTATTAGACACTTAAAAAGCTAAATTGGAAAGATTAATGTACATAAGGACTTATTTGCCAATTGTTAAAAATCAAATGACTTAAACGAAAATTTTCAATTTTTGGAGGACCAATATGTAATTTTATAAAGTTAAGGCGCTTAACTGAAATAAAAGTCCGAGGACCAAAATAAAAATAAAAGTTTTGGAGATTTCCAAATTTTGGGCTTAATTGCTAATTTAGGAAAAGTTTAGAGGTAAAATGGTAATTCCACATAACCTAAGGGCAAAAAGATAATTTCATCGTATTTTGGTCAAAGAAGAGTGAATATTCTAGACCCTTCTTATGTATGACCTTATACCCCATTACTAAAGACTTAAAACGCTTTGTTTTAATTAAAAGAGAGGAGAAGAAAGGAGAAGAGTAGAGGAGAAGACAATTTTCAGTTACCACTAAAACCTACCCCTTTGTTTTGATTCTCCAACCCAAATCAAAGTAAGCTAATTTTGGGTCAAGGAACTCAAATATATCATTATATTTGAGAAATACTCAAAGGATTTGAAGATATCACCAAAGTAAGGTTTAGGTAAATTTTGTCTCATTTCTCTCTAATTTAGGATTTTGAGTTTGGTGTTAAGATATGTTGTTCTCCATGCTTGAATATGCATGAAACATGGTTTAGAAGAATGAAATGTGTTATGGAGATGGTTCTTTAAGCCAAAACTGAAATGTCCTCTTTTGATGAAAGTTTGTGAATTTTTGAATATCTTTTGAAATTGATGATCTAGATGAATTTTATGGTGTTAATTGTACATGTATAATGTGAATTGATGATGAAAAATGAAAAAGATGTATATTGGATAAGGTTTGTTAGAAATGATGGGAGAAGAAATGGATTAATACAGTGAGTTATGTAATTATGATAAATGTAGCTTAAATGAAGTGGTGAAATGTGTCATTTTTTGGAATTGTTTACTATATAACCAGATAGGAGCATGAATTACTATGATAAAGTCTTGAAAATGTGATTTGAAAGTCTTACACATTAGGTGTTTGATAAAATGCCTAAGTGCACTTGGCTCAAGATTTAAGGATTTGAAATAATATGCATTGAAAGTGGCTTTCATGTTTACTTAGAGTAAACTTGAATTGTTGCTTAGATTGATGAGTAATGACCTAATGTGCTTGGATAAACATGTACTTAATTATGTGTTGAAATGAGCAAGTATTGGATTAAAGACATTAAATGTCTTAGAAAATGCAAAAGAAAAGTTAATGTGAACAGTATGGAATTAATCATGTGAGAAGCTTAATAGTCGAATCCTATAGCTTAAAGAGAGTGATATTGTGTTTTATACACTCATGTGATGGTGTATAAATATGAAATTCAGGTTTAAGTAGTAAATACATTGTATATTTATTTTGTATAAAAGCTCGGAAGCTATGAATTAAGGAGCTTGTACCAAGGATTTTTAAAAGCAAGGGAATCAACACCTTCTGTTGAGGTGAGTTGGGGAAACCATATCTCTCAAATAGGATTAGATTATCCTACGATATGCATGATGACATGTATGTGAATTTTGAACCTTGGTAATGAATAGTACAACTGAATCTCAAGTAGATGCTAGTAAACTTCTATATTTAATAAACGACATTGTTTTGAAACTGATGTTTCATTACATATTTTGAGAAATGATATTGTTTTTAACAAACCTATACTTGAAGTGCAAAGGATAATGTTTTATTTTATGAAACTACATTTTTGAACAATTTTGCACTTAGAGTGCAAAAGATGACTTATTTCATGAAATAATGTTTTAGAATTTACATATGCATAATCAAGTCTTGTATGATGGGTGTATTTGTTCTCTTTTAGCTTAGAGCCATAGCACGATTTCATTATATCGATTGGACTAATAAATAAAGGCATGGTGTCTTACTCGATTTTTATACTTAATATTTGTATATGATTTTTTGTGATTGGTAAGGTAACAATTGGCCAATCGTATGCTAGGCACATCAAATTAAGCGACGCTAATGCATAAAAGTCGAGTCTTTGTATTGACACCTTTCTACGGGATTTGTGAGTGATTCCACACCTAGGGTTTGAGCATCAACGAGGTCATCACCTAGGGTCATGGCACTTTTGTCGACTATAGTCTAGGCTCACCCTAGATGAAAGTCGAGCCAACATCAAGAATCGGTGGGTGTGTACATTGATTTGGCCTACTAGTGATGCCAAATATGATTGTTTTGGCTTATCCTAACATTTTTTTTCTAACAAGAGTTGATTTATACATGTGATGTCTTTTTGCTCATGTGTTCTAGAACTGGAACGTATGTTCACCTGATGAGTAATTAACAGGCTAGGACTATATGGTTCCTAACCAGGATACGTGGAGTCATAGGCTATGCCTATGTGTTTTTATGTGATGTATGTTCACCTCATAGGTTAATTATACCGACTTGGTGTGTATCGAGTTTTATTTGCGATATATTTTTTTTCCTGCTCACTGAGTATATTGTGTACTCACCCCCTCTGCTTTCCAACCATGCTGGTTAATTTAGTGACCTTGAAGCTCTAAGTGGATCGTCTGGTCTTTTGACATTTTCGGGGTATTACCGCAAGTGGGTGGTTTCTATTTTGTACTTTAGTTGCATAATGGCTCCTGAACTGCTGTACTGTTTTTATTAGATTGGATATGTTGATATGATTTATGATTATATAAATTTAACTCTTGACTATTTTGTTGTTATAAAAGATCTTATGTATGAACTTCGATACTGTTGTTGAGATTGCTTTAAGTGGATTTTAAAGTCCTGAAGTTTTGGTGAAATTTTTGATATGAATATAGAAGTGTGTTTAAATTTGTTTGTAGGTATTTGATTAAGTTTTGGGATTTTCAAAATATAGCCATTGTGCTGCCCAAATTTTTCAGAAAAGAAGAAGAGATATTCAGTTAGCCTTGCATAGACAGATTAAGGATACCATGAGTTTCCTTAACTCGGTTATGTGCTTCTCATGGGCCTGATGTAGTACCGGGTCATGACAATTAAATTGGCATCAAAGCCTGGTTTTTACATTTTCAAAAGTGTTATATTTATTTTCAAAAGTTAATGAGTCTTAGGAGTTGAATCTGGGTGTCGAAAGTCTTTGGTCGAGAAGTTGAGTCTCGGATTAAGTTGACGTCCTTAATGGTTGGATGATTTCAACCTCGATCAGAGTACTTTTTGATATTCATTAGGATGTTAGGGATATTTGATAAGCTAGGCTTAGTCCTATCTATTTTATTAAACAATGTCTTTTTCTTTGATTTTATAGTGATAGCATGGTTAGACGAGGAAGAGGAAGTCATCGCAAGGGTGGACCTTTACGGTCCGAGCCAGAGGAATATAGCAACAGTCACAAAATTAGCAGTTGCTAGCTCTTCGGCACATAGGCAGCCTCACACTATAACACCACCGGTGTCGAGGGAGACTCTACAGTAGGTAATGACATGGAGGGCACAATATACTGTGTAGTAGCAGCTTAGGGCTGGAGCACCACAAATCCCACCACAAGTAATGCCACCACAGTAGCCAGTAGTGGTACCTAGTCTTGCCCTAGGGCAACATCCAATGCTTGAAATCTCGGGGTATATTAAAGAGGTAAGGAATCTCAGGTATGGTTGATGATGTTATCGAGGCCAAAACCTGGATGAGACAGACTGTAGAGACGTTTCATGATATGGGGCTGTTTGATGAGATGAAGCTGAAGGTAGTTATCCAATTGTTGGAGGGTGATGCTAGAGTCTGGTGGGAAAAGTCTAAGGAAGTTATCGTAATCAGATCACTTGGGGGGTTTTATCAGCGAAATCAATGAACAGTACTATGCCATATTTGATTAACATCAGAAAAAGGGTGCTTTCTTTACACTGAAATAGGGGAATAGGTCGGTACACGAGTTTAATACATAGTTGAGAGAGCTCGTCACCTATGTCAGTGAATATGTGGTAGATGAAGAGAATATATGTGTTCGGCTTGAGACTAAACTGCATTTGGTAATCTAGGAGACGATGACGATTACAACCCACTACCACATTCACGGAGATGGTATAGTCGGCCAAGAGAGCTGAGAAGTTGATGAAAGAGTGCAGAAGACAGTGGGACGAAAAGAATCGGAAAAGGAAGGGAGGAGGCTCCTTAAGCCAATAACCTAAGAGGAGCTGTAGTAGTTTAGCATCATTAGCTGTTAGTTTACAGTTACCACGACCAGGAGGTCAGAGCACTGCCCCGACTACTAGCTCTGCTTCTTGAGCTCGATCATATCGATCTGAACAGTGTAGAAACTGCAAAAAAGGTATATTCAGGCAAGTGTACAGAGCCGAGAAGGTGTTTTTAATGTGGAGAGACAGGGCATATGAGGAGAGATTGTCCACAGCTAGTTTGGACTTCTACTCAAAGAGAAGATAGCTCGGTGCAGCCAGTGAGACATAGAGAGGAGACTGTCAGGGCAGGTGTTCAGTCTTTTGGATCCATACAGAGGACTGGTATGGGCAGTAGTACACCTCTAGCAAGTCAGCAATGTCCTGCTTCGTGAGCTTAAGCACGAGTTTATGCAATGACAGAGGAGGACGTTCGAGCCAATCCAGACACAATTATAGGTATTTTTTGGATTAGCATTTCTTTGTTGTTGTATTTCTATATTGTGACGCATGTTTTATGTAGTACTGGTAAACTCCTAAATAGTATGAGTGATAACCCATAAGCCCCATTTGGTTGGCGGGAAAGAAAAGTGAGTTTGGAATATGATTCCTTAGAAAATAAATTTATGGAAAGTAAAGATATTTACATGTTTGGATACTTATAATGTTTGGTATACAACAGTTTGAACTTTACAAACCAAATAAAAATTGAAATCGTTAAATAAGAAAAAATATGAACCTGAAGATTGTCGATTGAAACTGCTAAGCAAAAATATTCAAAATCCTACTAACAGGAGAACAATAAGAATAGTTGAAGACAGTATTATGAATATCGGTATGTATCGTACCAGACTAAAACCAGTACAAAATAAAGGGTAGGTCGTACTAGGTTTAAATATCAGTCGGCACCAGTCCGTTTTGGATAGTACTGGCCAAAATATCGAAAATTTTAAAAAATATGGGGACTTTTTTGTAAAATTTTCAAAAATTTTGAAAATTTCACTCCCTCCCTATTATCTCTCCTTGCCTCCTTTTTTTCAAAGTTTTTTTAATTATTTATTTTATTTATTTCAACTTTATAATTATTGTGAATTTTTAATTTTTGTTTTGAAAAGGATAATAAATATTTTTATTACAAATAATAATTATAAATTAAATAAAGCTTAAAAATAAATTATTTTTATTTAAATTTATTTTAATATTTTATATAATATTTATTATTAAAGTATTAATAAAAATATTTTTAAAATAAATAATTTATAAACTAATATTTATTTTAAATATTTTTAATTAATACTTCAAAATTTATTTGAAATTTATATATTTTAAAATATATTTTAAATTTAATTATATTTATTAATAATTATTAAATTAAAATTGTGATTATTATTTATTATTATAATTTTTAAAGATAGGATTAAAAACATATAGTGCAACTATATAATATGAAAATGGACTATTTTGTAATTTTGAAAAAAATTTAGGGACTATTTCATAAATTTAAAAAATTATTCGAATCGGTACTCTGTAAACCAATACCGGTATAGTACCTTGCCAAAACCCAATCTGATACTAAATCCGGTACGGTATTCCTTACATTGGTTGAAGAGGAGGTAGGGCTTTATAAAAGAGTTGTCATAGAGTTGAGAGAGAAGGAAGAGTTAAATTGGATAGCATATTTTTAGATTAAATTCCTAAGGCAAGTAATCTGAATACCAAGGGGTGTACTGGGATTTAGAATCCAAGTAAAGTGCTACTACTTTCCCTAGATTGGGAAAGTTTTTGCTTTCCTAACCACTCAAAAAAATGAACCAAATGTGATAATATAAATTTTAGGAAAAAGATTACTTTCCCAAGCAAGAATCTATACCAACCAAGCAAGGCCATAATGTTATAAGGTGTTATGTGTGTTCTAGGTAGAGACGTTAAAGTTTTGATAGACACTAGTGCTCAAAGGTCATTTGTCAATGTGACCTTCGCTGAGGATATTAGTCATAGCCTAGAGTCGTTAGATCCCCCTCTCATTGTAGTCACTCCTCTTGGAGAGTAAGTGGCTTGTGACGAAGAATATACAGCCTGTGAGATAAAGATCGGTGACGCTATGTTAGAGGTAGATCTTTTTCCCCCGATCTCTGGGATTCCGAGGTGATATTGGAGATCTACTAGTTAAAGAAGTATCGCACCAGGGTTGATTGTTTTAAGAAAGAGGTGGAGTTTGACATTCAGGGTCGTGTCCCGATTAAATTTACTGGTGACCGACGGATATTCCTTAGTTGTTTGATATCGGTGATCAAGGCTAAGAGGTTTGTCTGTCAGGGATGCTAGGCATACCTCGCACATGTGTTTGACACTTCAACATAGAAAGTCAAAGCAGGAGATGTCCTTATTATTTGTAAGTTCCCCAATGTCTTTCCAGAGGAGTTACCTAGATTGCCACCTGATCGGAAGTTTGATTTCACTATTGATTTGGTCCCAGGGACAACACCAATATTTATACCATCGTATCACATGGCACCAGCAGAAGTCAAAGAGTTAAAGATTCAACTATAAGAGTTGTTGGACAAGGGTTTCATCAGACCAAGTCATTCACCACAGGGAGCACCAGTATTGTTTGTCAAAAAGAAGGATGGGACCCTCCACTTATAAATTGATTATCGGCAATTAAACAGGGTTACCATCAATAATAAATATCCACTCCCTACAGTCAACGACTAGTTTTATTAGTTAAGAGGAGCTACAATATTCTCAAAGATAGATATGAGGTCTGGGTACCATCCGATAAAGATTAATGAGAATGATGTGCACAAGACTGCTTTCCAAATGAGGTATAGATACTATGAGTATTTAGTCATGCCATTCAGATTGACAAAAGCACTTGCAGTATTTATGGATTTCATGAACAGAGTGTTCCATCCTTATTTAGGTCATTTTATTATAGTCTTCATTAATGATCTTTTGATTTATTCTAAGGGTGAATAGGAGCATGCTAGACATTTATGGATTATGCTACAAATACTTCGCGAAAGACAGTTGTATGTAAAGTTCTCAAAGTGTGAATTTTGGATGAGGGAGATAGGATTCCTTGGGCATTTTGTATTAGGGGAAAGTATTTTTGTAGACTCAAAGAAAGTGGAAGCTATACTTGAGTGGGAACAACCCAAGAATGTGACAAAAGTCCATAGCTTTTTGGGGTTAGCTAGTTGTTATCAGAGATGTATTGAGCATTTCTCAGTACTTACAGCCCCTTTGTCGAGGCTTATCTAGAAGGGGATAAAATTTTAGTGGGATGATAAATGTTAGACGAGTTTCCAGGAGTTAAATAGACGATTGACTTTTGTACCAGTGCTTACCCTACTTACCCAGGGGGTTGGGTATGAGGTATATAGTGATGCCAGTCGCCAGGGACTTGGTAGTGTACTTATGTAGGCGGGGCGAGTGACCACATATGCTTCTAGATAACTGAAGAAGCACGAGCTAAATTATCCTACACATGATTTGGAGCTCACAGTGGTAGTGCTTGCACTTAAAATTTGGAGACACTATCCTTATGGGGAGAATTGTCGTATATACACCGACCACAAGAGTTTGAAGTACCTAATGACACAGAAGGAGCTAAACCTCAGAAAAAAGGAGATGGTTAGAATTGACTAAGGATTATGACTTAATAATTGACTATCACTCAGAGAAGCAATTGTGGTAGCTGATGCATTGAGTTGTAAGTCCTGTTTGGCAGTAACTATTAGGCAAGAACCTTATATGACACATTTGATGAGTGTGCAGAGCCTTAGTGTTAGACTCTTAGTGGTAGAGGATGACGAAACATTTCTAGCATGGTTTGAAGTTCGACCGACATTATTTGACGAGATCAAGAGATTATAGGTTAACGATATTGCGTTAAAAATCATTCAGGACAAATTGCCATTCAAAGAGAGTGAGAGATTCAGACTGAGAGTAAACGAGTTGTTAGTTTTCAGAGATAGAGTCTGTGTGCTGAATGACCAGGGTCTCAGATGAGCTATCTTAGAGGAAGCTCACAGTTCAACTTAAGCTATTCATCCTGGTAGCTTCAAGATGTATCGAAATCTTAGAGATAGTTATTGGTGGCCAGTGATGAAGAAAGAGATAGCAGAATTTATAGCCAAATTTCTTCCCTGTTCACAAATTAAGGTAGAGCATTAGAAACCAATAGGTATGTTACAGTCTTTGCCTATTTCAGAATGGATGTGGGAACATGTGACAATGGATTTTGTAGTTAGACTACCTTGTACATCAAATGTTCACGATGCTATTTGGGTTGTAGTTTGCTCATTTTCTGTCTATCCACACAACCTACTCATTAGGGAGATTGACAAAGTTGTATATCGATGAGATTGTGAAGCTACACTGGGTGCCAGTTTCTATAATATCAGATAGGGATCTGAGATTAACCTCATGATTTTACTTGAAATTCTAGGAATCCTTAGGGACTAAACTGAAGCTTAATACTGCCTTCCACCCTTAGACTGATGGTTAGTCAGAGAGGACCATTCAGACACTGGAGGATATGCTGAGATCATGTGTGATGGAATTCCAAGGGATTTGGGACTTGCATTTGCCTTTGATAGAGTTCACTTAGAATAATAGTTATCAGAAAAGTTTCTATATGCCACCATATGAAGCAATTTATGAGAGGAAATGTAGGATACCTCTATGCTGGGATGAGGTTGTTATAGCCAAAATCGAAGGAGCCAAATTGATAGAAGTCACCACTTAGAAGATAAAAGTCATTCGAGAGAGGATGAAAGTTGCCCAGGATTGTCAAAAGAGTTATGTAGATAAAAGGTGACGAATAGTAGAATCTGTAGTTGGTGACATGGTTTTCCTGCGGATATCGCCATGGAAAGGTATTATCTAATTTCAGAGTCGATGGAACCTGAACCCTCAATATATCCATCCTTTCCGGATCCTGGAGCGTGTCAGGACTGTGACATATCGGTTGGAATTGCCACTGGACTTGGATAGGATCCATAATGTGTTCCATGTCCTGATGCTTAAAAAGTACTTACTGGATCCATCTCATGCTTTGGAGACACCTCTAATAGTGCTGAGAGAAGACCTGAGTTTTAAGCTGAGACTAGTTAAGATTTTCGTTTGATAGATAAAGAGATTACGCAACAAGGAGGACCCACGGTTAAAGTTCTTTGGAAGAGCGATACAATTGAGGAGATGACATGGGAGCTTGTGTTGGAGTTATATAAATATAGTGCCCTAGAAAGCAAGTGTATTTACATATAACTTAATTTTCTTCCAGTTACTTTTGTAATGAAAATATTTATTATTAATAAAACAAAAGAGTTTAATTTTATTTGTATGAGCATTATATTTCTAGTCATAAGGTACTAAGATTCTTTTGTAAGTAATATACATATACATGGAGATGTATAGGAAGCATGTATATTATTAGAATTTCAATTAGTTGATTTACAATTGAATAATGAAGTTGGTCGCTTGATTATGGTTTAGACTATAGTGTTGCGATTTATCTCCATGTAAGTAAGAGAGTATACCTCAAAAGAATGATAAGTTTCATATCATGATAGTAGTTGACTATCAATAATGGCACCATTAAATGAATCTAGAATCCAGTATGTTTTTAAAGAATAAAGTGGGTTGTTGCTTTAATCTTAAAACATACACCTTAGCAATCTTTTATTACGAACCACAATCTTGATGAGTAGTGAACTCATGTGTTTCATTATAATTCTTGACATGATCGGAATGGATTTTTGCAGAGTATCAATCCACTTTCTATATGATGGAATTACTAATTGAAACATGTATTAGGGAACATTCTCTTAAATAAAGAGTTTATAGTGATATCATCACTTCTATATGTTTTACAGAGTTTGGTGATTAAACTAGCGTCTGTAGTTTGATGGACTGGCTACCCATTAAGTCTTAACACCAAGATGAGATCTTGTGTGTTAATCACCATATAGAGTAAAATGAGAGATCTAGAAGGAAAAACCAACATAAGGGCAAAACGGTAATTTTACCCTTTATTGTGTGGATGACTATAATATGGTTCATAATAAAGTTTACAATTGGAAATCTAATTTGAAACACGTATTCTCACAATATTTAGTAATTCAAGAGTTCAACCAATTGTCTTTAGTGGAATGACATTTGGTTAATAGGCTAGAATTAATTTTAATGAAATTAAATTAATTTCGGGCTTATTGGAGTTTGAATTATATAAGTCCAATAGATTTCCCCTTTTGGCTTCTAGGAAGGTTATCAAGCAAAGTAAGAAATATAAATAGAGGTTTTAAAGCCCATGATTGAATGTTGGGCTTATTTTAATTAGAAGCCTAAATGAATATTTAATATTGGGCTTGACTTTGGTTTGATTTGAATAATTAGATTAATTAAGTTGAAACAAGGTTATTAAAGAAAGAAGGAGGGCACATTTCAATTTTTTATACCTAAATGCGCAGCTTCGCCTTTAGCATTGAATTGGTAAATTAAGGATGGCTTTTATCATGCTTTATCATCATTAAATGGAGTAATGATCTTATCATTAAATGGATTAATAGTTGTCTTTAATGATGGCATGTAATGTAACCTTTTAGCATTCATTTGATTAAAGAAAGGAAGAGGTTCATTTGATGTACTCTC
>JANIJH010000008.1:55059055-55079901 GCA_024520975.1 Erythroxylum areolatum | reverse complement strand
AATGGATACAATCAACACAACTGCATAGAATAATAACATTACATTCATATGAGTAATGATGTAGTTTCAGATGCTAGCTCTGGCCCTAATAATTTGAATGTAGAAAAAAGAAAACCGCTTCTTGAATTTTTTAAACAGATTATGGATCTACTTTTGCTTCAAATGATTGAGTTTCTTCATACTCAACTAGAAGGTGACTGCCTTCTTTTGGATGTTCACTATGTTTTGAAGGCTATCAATATTGCCTTTTTTTTATGTTCACTATGTTTTGAAGGCTATCAATAGTTTGCTTGCTACCTTTTTCCATGAATAGTTATACTTAAAAACAGAGGATGTCTCTGAAGGAGCTTACCTAAATTTCTTGAAGAAGATTTATGATATTGTAGCCTAATGTGATTCTATTATTTAAAATTTTGCAATTTACTATTCTGTTGTTTGTTCTGTGCATTTCCCCATTTCGTTCTGGTCATATGCATATCCTAGAAATAGCTAATGAAACTTGGACTTCGATTTACTAAAATGGGTTAAGTTTAAAAGCCAATAAATCATATAAAAACGATCCAATCTTTAAGCCGTGTCTAGTGTAGGTGTAGCCCAATTTGTTAGGCCAAGTGTATCGATCAGAAAATAGGTGGTTGAAAATGGTTACCTACCCAGGATATAAAAGGCAAGTCATAAGTTTGAAGAACAAGATTAAAGTTCCTCACTTCCTACCATTCACTCTTCATTATCACTCAACATCTCAATTAGTTAAAGTACTAGCTTTCTATAGTTTATATAGCAGATCTTTATTCCAAATTGGGTAATAAGCAAAAAGGGCCTATGCAGTTCGATGCTTGCCACATTGTTCATTCATTATTTTCTTTATCTATTGGCATAATCACTCAAACTCTACAATGGTGCTTGTGTTCCATTATGGTTTATTTTCAATAAAGGCTATGCATGGTTTCTACAGCCAGTTACTATTTATGAATTCATTCCATCAGGCAATCCTCTTTCGCATACATCAACACCGCAATCTTTGACTACTATCTTTAAAGACCTCAACTTTGGAGTTTATAAATTAGCCACCAACTAAATCATTCTAGTGTTTCACGATGAAGCATAAATAACTACCATAACATATTGATTGGAAAATTGACTCCTTATAACAAGCGAGGCATCTATAACAAACTCAAGAACAGAGAGAAAACATACTAGTAAGGAAAATTACCTTTTTTTCTCCAACGATCAACAGACTCAAGAGCATAATGCAGTTTAGAAAACTGGGTTGCATCTCTTACTTCCTCTGTGGCTAATCTTCCAGCAATATCTTGGTAAAAATAAAAGCAGCAGTACAAAGAAAAATCAGACATGCTTAGAATCTCAAAACAAATTCTAATTAACTTATTAAAAATTTTCTTAATACACCAGTCATGTTAGCACATAAAGCATTACTCATGCCATGCACTAAGAAATCAAAATAACACTTTGAGTTTGAGACAATGAAATAGCAATAGAGTGATTAATAAAAGATAATACCTCTCAAATGAAAACGCAAATTGGTTGAACTAAATAAGGCTTCACAATTGTGAACTGAAATTTTCATGATATAGTGGACAACATTCCTTCACACCCTCACAAATGCCAGTCCACCATTACAATAATTGCAAAAGTAGCAATTATGCAAAATAAATAACCTCCATTAAAGATCCTAATATATGGCATTTCATGCAAAATTAGTATTACATTCCAGTCTAAAATCTTGATTTGTAGTGAAGCAATCTAATTTCAACATTAAAGTTAATAATTGAAATCCCTCATCAGTGTTATCCTAGTTAATCTAGTTTAATTGCAATGCGCTTGGTAAAAAATTTATGATCCTGGGTTTGCAATTGCAATGCTAAGGTGTTTTTTAGAGTAACTTCGTGAAATAATACCCAGACAACACATAGAAAATGAGTAAAGAGACAACATAAAGAAAAGGAAACACTGCAGAACAACATATAACAAAGGATATGCAGCAGAACAAACAAACTCAACTCAAGAGTAAGAGACAGATTCAAACAATACCCAGAACAAGAAATGAAATAGAGGAGGAACGACATGATAGAGATTGAAGAAAGAAAGTAAAGAAGAAAATGGATTTAGAATCGAAAACCTTAACCCAGTAAAAAAAAAACCTAGTAGAAAAGAAGACAGAAATATGCAATTATATTGACAAAAACAAAATTGAAGAAGAAAGAAAGGAAGAACATTACCAGTGCTATTCTTGGTTTTGGGTGTGTCCATGGTGGGCTACAGGGATAGTTTGTGGAGAGATTTGCCAAGGTAGACGATTCTGGGTTAAAAGAATAACAATATTTGTTACAAAGAGAGTGAGTTCAGAGGAGTAAACATTATGGCGCTATAACGCGCGCCAAATTAACAAAGTAATGACTCCCATTCCTCTCAATTACGAGGAGAATGGAGCATTATCTTAAACCAAGGAATGAAAACATTACCTATTCAATGATAGCATCTCACCAAACAATACTTTTCATTCCATACCCATAACTATTTTTTCGAACCCACTAAACAAGCACAAGCTAAGTAATTACACATTACATGTATTCACACAAGTTCCTAATTCACAAACAACTAACACATTGCTCTTGTTCTTTAAATCACACTAGCATTCATTAGTAAACTTCATTCCTTTAACAGCTTATAAGTTCTAAAATTACATACTTTGTTATCAAATAACACCTTCCTTAAGTTATTACTTCAATTAAAAATCCAAATCTTATTCACCTTTAATTAACTTATTCCACATAAATCTAGGTTCATTTTACACTTTAATTAAATCCAATTACACCATTATAAAGTACCTTAACCTTATATAGTCCAACAATTGCCCGAAACCAACCTTTTCTCCTTCCTAAGTACTTCCCACGACTTTGGGAATGAGCCATATAAATCCCACGATATTTTGCTTCCAAATTTTACTCCTTCATACTCCATCCAATACACCTTCACCAAAGTCCATCAATTCAACTTCAATTATACCTTATTCATGCTTCAATTCCTTATCAAATTCATTTCTAAACCTAATTAAAAAATCATTCATTAGACAACTCACAAATCATTATCTTACATACATCCAAACCAAAACAAAATTATTCAAACAAGGATCATTTTCTAGTACTCAATTATCAACATCATAACACATATTTCATGCCAATTCAATTATCATAAAACTTGTATTAATACATGCTATCAAGTTTAGAATTTGCTTACCTTCTTAACTTCAAGTTCCTTCTTTAAAGAACTAAGTAATCTAGCCCTTCATGCAACCAACATACTTCCAAAATCAAGGTAGATGTAGGTTAATATTAACATTGAGATGATAACAACATAAAAGATAGTATAAAGTAGCTTTCTTGATGCAGTATCACGTAAGGATTCTTAAGCATTAATGACCCAAAATCAAGCAAAAACTCTAGTAGTTGAGAGGGAATGAGAGAGTTTTGGTGGAGAGTAAGGCAAGAATGAAGGGTGCAGAAATTTCCTTGCAATGACTTAACACATATGCTGCAAGGTGTCACTATCTCAATATGACATTTTACACCAAAGCATGTGGTCCATTTGCCCTCCATTTAAGCTACCAAATGTCATAATTCTTTTGGGCCATTTGTCACTCAACCAACGCTGCCATATGTCAACTAATTAGCTATGCCACTTGTCACTTAATTTTCATGCCAAATGTCACTAATTCATAGGCTTAATCACCCAAATTTTCATGTATCAACTTGTCTTGCCACTTGACATTTTTCTAGTCTAAATGTACATTTTAACACCTCGATTCTCTAATGGTATCAATTAATTCCAAGTTACTAATCATGGTTTGATGGACCATAGATTCAAGACATATGCAATTCACAATCATATTGTAATTTCAACACCTATTACTTTTACTTTCATGGACATGTAATATTTCAACTAGGATATAACTTAGGGCCTACAATCTATGCCATATAGAAAGTAAGAAGTTGGTGTATTTTTAAGGGCACAGTTATATGTAAGTATGCCTTCTACTTCTAAACACTAAATTGGAGGTATTATTTTATCAAATGTCAACACCAACATAATCTATCATATTATGGCATCCCATTAACTAGAATCAAGCATGCACTTATTGAGTAACAAGAAATAGGATATAACTATCTAAATCTTTATACCGTGAGTTAATTGTTTCCAATATTGTTGACATTGTTGATATCTTGTTGATAATCTTATATCTTTTGTTGTATATCCTATTCAGAGATGGTTTATTAATATAATTATTTCATTTAATTTTAGAAAATAAAAAGATAGATTAAAAACAGAAAAATATCATAACTTTAAAGTTTAACCAAACAGAGAGAAAAGCTTTTTTTAAAACATAGACCTTTCCACTTTACATAGTATTCAAGATATACTTACTTTTATTAAACCATTTCAATATATTTTTTAAAAAATTAAAAAGACGGGTCAAAGGTAGAAAAATATCGTAAGTTAAAAGTTTAACTGTGGCCTACAGAGAGAGTAAACAGATTAGATCTTTCCACTTTGCATATTAGATTAAGATACATGTAATTTTATCAAATAATATTAATATTTTACATGGACCTTTAAACTAAAAAAATTTAAAATATAATTTCAATTTATATTTTAGGAGTTAAGGAAAAGGCATAACACATATTCTTATATCATATATCAACGAAAACCTAATTCCTCGTTAAGTTTGTAATAATTTGTTTATTTTGTCTTGCAAACGAGCTCGTGAGTCTGGTTTAGCTGCAATTTGCGAAGGTCACTAGAAATGGCAGTCATATACTATCATTCCACTTAAGATTTTCAAATTTAACTTTGCAGACATCTAGAAATGACGTTCATAAACCCTAGGCAATAGTTTTCTTTCAATCTGTACTAGGAAATAGAGTACTGAAAGATAGATGAGCGTCATGCTCTACAATCATATTATTTGGAACAACCAGAAACATAAACTGGTTCTAGGAGGTTTAGAGGATACTGAATGAGTGTGAAACTTATACATGTCGATAACAATACAAAAATTGTTTAACTAATAGTAGTTAAACAAAAGTTCCATTGAGTAGAAAACAAAAGTTGATTAATCATAAACAAAGTAACAAAATCTACCAGTCAACTGAACAAACTACCAGTCCTTTCCTTAACTACTATTCTCGAGCAAGAATTTACTTATTCCAAACTAGATAGCTTTACCATCCAATCAATCGAGGCTTTTAGTTCCCTTGGAAACATCAAATACCTGCATTTTTAACAGCACATATTCCTCTGATTTTCCTCATTTACTGCATGCAAAGTGCAGTCTTCTTTTGATGTTTGATCGTTCTCTCTCTTTCGACTCAGAATTGGATCATCTCTGCCTCTGTCGTGCTCTCTGAAAATTTTGTTCTTTTCACGGGCAATTGTTTACTTCGACTGGTGATGGCTAGAACAAGCAGCAAGAACATACAAGCCAAGCTGGTGGGTATGTCTTTCCCTTTTCCACTTTTCTCTTAAACATGGCCAAACAGGATGGGGAAGAGAACATAACATACAGGGTTCATAGCTTTTCTATTCAAAAGTTGGGTGCTATCTGGTTTATGCTTTGACTAGGTCCTAGAGGCAAAAGGGTTGATTCTTTGACGTACTTAAGTCTAACATGGTGACTGCTGATCTTACGTCGTCCGGAAAATCTTACATATGTTTCTTAGGTGGTTTAATGTTGTTTTAATTGGCTTTAGGGAACTTGTAGTTAATTATTAGATCGTCTTTTGAAGTTATGTTCCCTTTAATCAAGCGGAAACTTCAATTGATCCTCCCTTGGATCAACTTTCTTTGAAAGGATTCTTTTGAGCGTTTGATGGAGGCGTAATCTGATATGCATTTTGAGAATAGATGGTTGGCAAAGCAGGAAGTTCACGTTTTTATGCTTTTCTCAGGTTCTCCTTGGGGATATGGGAACTGGCAAGACAAGTTTGGTTCTGAGATTTGTCAAAGGTCAATTTTTAGATTTCCAGGTTCGTTTTGGTTTGCTTATAATGTTTCTATCAATCAATCTATTCTTCTACTCCAGAGAGCAATTTGAAACAGAATGAATCTTAGTGGGATGTAGATTACTACGCCAAATATTCAAAGAACCCAATTCCATTACATTAAATTTTTATCCCTGCAATTTGCCCAAGTTAGCTTCTGTTTTTGTTTGATTTGATGTAAGTTTGTAAAGGCATAGATATATATGGCATCTAACAAGTGTCTAAAATTTAGGAATCAACGATTGGAGCGGCTTTTTTCACTCAGGTTTTATCATTGAATGAGGCCACCATAAAGTTTGATATATGGGACACAGCAGGACAGGAAAGATACCATAGCTTGGCTCCTATGTACTATCGTGGTGCAGCTGCGGCTGTCGTGGTGTACGATATTACAAGCCCGGTATATGCTTCTTTCCTTCTGGAATGTTACTTTTCTACACCTAAATTTGATTTTTTTATAAATATCTTCACAAGAATAAAACCTTCTCCAATGTGCTGATTGTCTTTTAGGAAGTTTCTAACAAAACAAAACTCTGCCTTTCATGTTTTCCTTTGCATCAGTTATCCATATTGTCATAACTCTTTGCTACTTGTCCAAATTCCTGATTAAAGCTGATAAAGATTTTAGATTCTTGAAACTGTTGAAATTAGATACGAAAACTTTCAAACATGTTTCTTTTTTGTGGTTGAAACATTTGGATGCAGCACTTTGATATTACTTGATTGGCATGCGAGGCTAAATTAGTTATGCTCTAAAAGTATGTTTAAAAGTCGTAAGTGATTGCATGCTAGCCATACCTTCTCTGAACCCTGTCCTACAACTAACACAGGTAGCTAGATTTTAGGTTTTATGGAAGGTAATTGTGTTCAACAATAGCCAATTCTTTGATTAAATTTATGGAACTCATTTATTCATTCTGTGAAAATGTAGTTCATGGACCATATATGTATATATTATCTTTGACCACTACTATTAATGTGTCTGTGTTCAGGAGTCCTTTGAGCGAGCTAAAAAGTGGGTTCTGGAACTGCAAAGGCAAGGTAAACAACCAAAATCTTGTCCTGAAAGTATCTTCCACAGAAAGTGGAGATCTGAATACACTGAGAGGGAGAAAGACTGACATTGATGAAACATATAATGACATTTTCTCTCCATTATCATGATTGCTTCCTTGATTTCTACCTAATGTTATGAAAGCAATGCCGAGAACTTTCAACAAAAGCATTTTGCTTGTGCAATTTCATTAATCTTATTCTCTATATGTCAGGAAATCCGAATTTAATAACATTCTTGGTGGCTAACAAAGCTGACTTGGAAGAAAAGAGAAAAGTTGGAAATGAGGTGCTTCAAAATCCTCTTGATAGAGAATATATTCCTACTTAAAACATAGTTCCACAGATTTTCATTGATCAGTCTTGGCTTATAAACAAATAATTCTACTAAATATTGCAGGAAGGCGAGCAATATGCAAGAGAAACTGGTTTGGCTTTTCTTGAAACGTCTGCTAAAACTGCACAGAATGTAAATGAGCTATTTTATGAAATAGGTAATGTGCTAGTCATGGACGAAAGAATGGAACTTATATTTCAATTTTCGGCTGTTTGTTATATTCCATATCTGATGCTACTTTCTTTATCTGTGCGGTTCAAATTTCAAACAGGATAGGCTTTGATTTTCCCCAGAAGAACTCCAAACTGAGAACTGATTATAATGAATACAGGATAGACAAGACGAAGTTGCATTATTATATTCCCATGCTTGCTTTCATACTTTCCAAGAGCTTTGTTTTGGTGCTAGTCCTTGCTATTGAAATGCCTGTTTCTGAAATTTTATGTACTCGAAAGCTTCTGAGTTATTGTAAGAATCGGCAAGACATAGTGCTAATAAAATAAATTCCCTCCTTTCAGCAAAAAGATTGGCGAAAGCTGCCCCTACACGTCCGGGAGGAATGAAATTGCATGGCAGACCCCAAGAAAGTGGAAGAAGAACGTTCTGCTGCTCATGAGTGATGATTGATGATGATACCTCATATTTCATTGGGTTGTATGTAATCTTACCATCCCTGTTTTCTTTCAGTTAATGCTTACCATGAATCAAAAAAAACTGGTCTTGCAGTTCTGGGTTAAAAATGTGCTTTATATTCTATCACCCGGAAGGGGTAATTAAAACAAATTACATCATTGATCCCAACGTATATGTCATGGCTCCAACTATTTAATTTTCCAAGCAGTTTGTAATTCCTATTGATAATTCATATGATTCTTTCCAAGTTGATACACTGATAGAGACTAGACTTTGGCTATTAGGATTTTTGTTATTAGAAGTTATTTCTACCCCATCTCTGTAGTTTTAGGTAGTTATTAGTTTTTAAAATTAGGGAGATTTACGTTGAAGAATGATCCTGTACAGTGACTATTTATGCCAAACGTTTTCTAGAGAAACAATCAATCAAACTAAGCCTTTCACAGACTTCTTATATTCTCAACTTGGCATCATTACCAACCCCTCACATAATTAGCTTTTAAAATTTCTCTATTCACCAAGGATGCAAGGCATATCTCATAATTCTCTAACTTGACTTGAATTCTTCAACATTTAACCAAGAATCATTCCCTATCATATCAACCCCTAAGGACTTCAAGTTATGTGACTAGTCACCAAGTTCAAGCTATGCTTGAACTTTTTAGCAAATGATGATTTTTTCAACATGTCAACTACATCCTTCGAAGTGTGAACTTTTTTCAACAAAATCTGACCAAATGTAATCAATTTTTTGATCTTGTGAAACCTCTTATTCTTCATTATAACCTTATTTGTCTATCTTTCTCCTAACTTTCCCCAGTGTCTTAAAACATAGTTGCGTCCTCATCACTAATGATAAGAGCATACATGATGAGTCTCTCCAACTATATCTCCTCGGCTTCTTAATGATCCATCTCTCTCTATCTTTTGCTATAATTTTCCAATACTTTCTTCCTGACATTGTTCTATCTCTTGAACTAAATTGCGAACTCTTTGGCATCCATTGTAGGATATTCTCGTATCACTTGCATCACCTTTGAACCACACTACTCATTGTTGACCTTGACATGTCTTTTTCATATGTTTTCCTCAACATACATTGCTTCCAAACTACTATATCTTTAAAGTTTACCCTAGACTTTTTATCAAGCACATGAAACTTACAAAAGTCTATCTTCTGATTTTTTTACATCCTTTAATAAGCTCCCCTTATGAACTTTGATTATCTCTTGCTTACCAAAATGACTCACTTGCATATGCTATGCCACAATATTGTTATCCTTTTACCTTGAGGATTGAGATACAACCATTGATCCCATTACTGCCTTTCACATTAAGACATAGATGCTATGTTATTTTTTTTTTTCTTTTATCACATTTAACACACCTGTTACCACTTTAAGCTTTTTATCTTCGTCAAAAAACTCAAACCCTTGACCATCACGTGTACTCATGAAAATCAAATTCTTTCAAAGCATGGGAACATAATAAGCATCCAATATTCTAACAATGTCATTATGCATTTTATATACACTGAATCACTATATTTAACAACATACTCTCCCTCATTAGACAATATGACAATACCATTTTATTTTTTTAAAGAATTAAATCAATTCTTATTCAAAGTTATAAGATAAGATGCAATAATGTCTATCACCCACCAATTTGTATAATCAAATTTACTCGCAATGAAAATATAATTATCTCTTACACTCTCTTTATCAAAACTCTCAATTGTCTTTTACATTCTCTTTATCAAAACTCTCATAGACTAAAAAATTCTTGTTTTTTTAATCCATTTCTTTTCTTGTTTCTATTCATTTGATATGGGTAGTCTCTCTTAAAGTACTGTTTTTCTTTGTGGTTAAATCATAAAGCATCAAACAACTTTAGCCTTTGATTTGGATTTTGGCCTACTCCTACTTTGAGTATCCTTTCCTTGTTCTTCCTTTGCTAACAACTAGACCCACATATAATCCACCTTTATATGTGTTAAAGACCTTTTTCTTCAATTCTTCAGACTACATAACACCTTTTGTACTAATTAAGTTGCCTCGCTATCATACAATATGGTATTAACAAAATTCTCATATGAATTGGCAAAGAAAAAAAATGGATTATGACATGATCCTCATTCTTAATTTTAACCCCAACACCTTACAAAACCAAGATGATTTGATTAAAATTATCAAAGTGATCTTTTATTTGTGTACTTTCTATCATCTTTAAGCTATATAAATGTTACTTTTGGTTTAAATGATTCATAGGTCCTTTGTTATGATATTTTTAAGTTGTTTCCAAATTGAAACAAAATTTATTTCATTAACCACCTCTCTCATCACCTTATCACCTAAACTCAACAATATTTCACTATACGTTTTTTTGTAAAATCTTTTCCTTCTATATTCCTAAATTCTTTAAAAAAATTTCTTTTTTTTTCAATGCTACTGTGCATCCTTGCTGAACAAGAACTGCTTTCATTTTCACCGTCCATTGAGTGAAATCATTCAATGCATCTCAATATCAAATTTGTGAAGAGATATTTTGATAGCAAAACCTATGTTCTAATACTAATTGTTAAGATATCAATTATTCTATTACCAATTGTCATAAAAATGGAAGCAATATAAGATGAAATTAGGAGAAGTAAAAAAACATAAGAATTTATGTAGTTTAACCAATTAAACGACCTACATTTACAAGGAAGGAGAGTATAACTATGATAAATTCGATAAAAGTAAAGTAGATGATAACAACATTCTTAATATTCCAAAGGTTCTACCTTACAAAACTTGTATTAAAGTATCTATAGTCTTAGGTTACATGTAAGAAGTTTAAGTATAGTGAAACATTATTTTCATAGAAGTCTATGATTATTGAAACATTATTTCCATAAATAAACATCATTAAAAATGGTGCCACTAGTCTAGCACTCGTCCTACACTTGACATCAATATTGATTTATTTTGGACTTAAAAATTTAAAATTTTCCAACTAGTATGAGGCTGGTGCTGGTATCACATCCCTATTTGATGCTAATTAGCTTGTAAACCTTCATTCTTCGTCAATAATTCAAGATATATTGGTGATGATGTCCCTTGTACCTAAATTAAATCTTAAATTTCAGCCATAAAACAAACATAGTATAGGAAAGTAGGAATTGATTTCGTGAGGAATTCTAGTTCGTTAAATGTTACAAAAGAGATGTTTAATTAAATAGGGGTTATAACCATACTAAATTTTTTGATAAAGAAAATAAACTAAATTATGTAAATAATAAAAAGAGAAATATAAATAAAACAAAGCTCGATTTACAGTTGCTTCCACCAATGGAACTACGATTGGTTATCGATTCAAAATAATAATTATTTCATTAGTTATATATTCAATGTGATATTGAATTCCTATATTTCCATAAGATTAGTTAATTAAAAAATAAGTAATTTAATTAACTCTTATTGTTTAACAACCTTAGATATAATCAAAATTTTAATTAAGTAATAACTTTACGAAAAGAAAGGTCATCAAAGCAAGATAACACAACATCAATGGTTTCATTTTGTTGAGCAAATTTTAATCTTATAAAACCCTCAATATTTTATAAACGACATGGGTCATAACATAGTATATGAGCTGTCGATCCCACGAGGAAATAGTAAACTAAACGAATCCTAATCTATCTAAGGCCTAAAAGAATAATTAAAATGAAAATAAAATGAGCATAAATTTAAACAGTTGAATATAGAGTGATTGAAATAAGAATTGTAAATTAATGTGAGAAATCAAATTTAAGCACCACCAATTAACAACTCGAGAATCATACAAGGAAGATTAATCAATTACAAGAAAGGGAGATTTATCCTATCATCTAATGCTAACTGGATCACTCTAGAGTTAATTTGGTATCGGTCTTAGAATTTCAAAGGGTGGATTACTCTCTCTCGAATTATAAATATTAACCCTAAATTATAAATCTTAATTGAACTAAATTACTGAAATTGTAATCTCTTAATTAACAAAAAAAAAACAACTAAACAATTAGATCTTAAGCATTCTAATAGACGACCAAGTCCTTACATGAGATCTCTCTCCGTATAAATTACCGATTTGATTGTTTATGTGATCACCTAGATTGTTTAACTCTCATTACCATACCTAATCATTTTGCTATTAGTTCACTCCCTCAATTTATTACCGAAGCATGCAAATATGACAAAAAATCACAATACCCAACACATTAACATCAAAATTAATCAAATTAACATTAATTCAAGAACAAATCCCTAAAAGAGTTTAGAACATCCTTAGCAACATATTCAACATCCTCAAACCTAAAGCACACATGAAGATGAGATGAATAATATGAAAAAATAGAAAGTAACTTGAGATGGCTGGGTTGGACTGGTTGGATAACAGCTGGCTAAAACTTCCCTTCTCTTCTCTCCTTCTCTCCCTTTTTCCTTACGTTCTTTCTCAAGATGGCAAATGGCTACTCTCTTATATTAGGTCATTTTTTCTCTTTTATAGTCCTAGGGCTTTTTAGGGTAAAGACTAGGTTTTACCATACCCAATTGTCTGAAATAATCCTTGACAAGTTGATTTTAGAAGCAATCTCTGTGTTTGTCATTGCACAGGTCACAATCATGCCACGATAAGGCCACGATTGTGGCACATAAAATTTTCTTTTGTCATGATCATGGCTCTGAATCCTTCGTTGAGCTTCCTCCAAATCTTCTCCATTTTTTTTTATATTTGATCTCAAATACTAACAAACACATTAAAGCACCTCAAACACAAAAAATTAAAGCTCAATAGTATGCTCTAACCCACATAACACTCAAAACAAAAATATCTAACCAATTATCAAAATTCTAAACCTAAATATGCATGAATCAATTAATTAACTAATCAAAAGATATTAAAATACCTACTAAAACATCATACAACCTAAAACTATCAACATCCCCATACTTGAACTTTTGCTTGTCCTCGAGAAAAAACAAAACAAACAAAACACAAACACAAACACATCAAACAACAACACACATATATGCAATAATGATACAATGGCATTGAACTTCATGAAACAAATTTAACTACAAACATAATCCTTCAAGTTGTTCTAACTTATTAACTTATGAAATCTATGTCTAAGTACTTCAGACTAAATATACATATTAATTAAGAATTAATGTCAAATTCATTCACTCTTATCACTCGCTCACATACATTCATAATTAGTTAGTCAATCAAAATTTTAACTATCCTTAAGTGGCTTTTCATAAGAAGTCATGCTATTCACAAAGATCAGTAGGATTTATTAAACAATGCATTATTTTTTTTAACTTTCATTAACATAAACTTAGTTTTTTGACATGAAAGAAAACATTTTTAATAAAATTTCCCCAGTTACTCAACTAGGTCATATTTTTATTAAGTGACTTGTTGGAATGTCATTATCGCCTTTTGACACGAAGAAAAACATTTGTGATGAATGTCCCCTGGTTACTTGGCTGTATCACATTCTCAACTAGCTACTAGCTTTATTCATAACCTGGTTTGTTTCAAAAAGGGCCAGCAAAATAGTTATTTATTTAAGAAATTTTCATTTTATTACCTACCTCAATTCTTTAGCTAATCATTCTCATAAGGTATACTAATGGTACTACTTATTCAATTGACCTAAAATCATAAATGTATGTGGGCAATTCCTAGGGTGAATGAACTAACATCATATCCTAATTAACATGCATATTTAATCAAAGCGACCTAGGATACCAGTTTCACAAGTTAAAATATCTTTACAACCTAAAAGACCATGTTTAAAGCTAAACTGATTCTATTAAGTCATAGCCATTGACACATTCACACGAGTTACATTATGAAATCCTTAACAAGAACTAACATATAATATGCAAAATTCACATTCAAAATAAAAATACAGTGCAAACCACCCCACACTTAGATAACACATTATCCTCAATGTGAGAAGAACAAACAATAAGGTGGGAATAAAACAACATAATAGGACAAATATAAAAATAAAGTAAAAAGACAAAGGTTAGAGTATAAAAGCCAAGCATGATAATTGAGGTGGTGAAGGTGCTAGTGAAGAAATTTGGAGATACTACCGGCCACGAAGTTCAAACAATTCACTCCTTACAAAACAAAATAAAAAATACCAATAAAATATAATAAAACAAATAAAACTTATCCTAATTCTTATATTGCCTCACAAGTAACCCTTAGTTAACGTCATTAACTTGACGTGCTCTTCCTTCCGCACTCAATCTGGGTCAATTATGAGTGACTTGCTTCCACCTGTGTCATCATATTTAAGTTTTGTAGCCTATATATAAGCTACAACTTGTAAGATAATGAAAATGACAATATTGATAAAATTAAGAAAACCAATTAAGTTCAGTAATGTTCCTTTTACTAACAAACTGCCAATAAAATAAGGAATAACAAAACTCTTTAAATCTTTTATTGAATATAGTAGTTTGTCTTGTAAGAGGGTGAGTTGTTCTTGTTTTTCTATAGTCACCCCTATCTCCTCTTCTTCTTTCACTTCATGAATAGAGACTTTCATATCTTCCTCAAAATCTATGTCCTTATCCTTTATTCTTCGTTCTCTTCTTTAACTTCTAGAATAGAGACTTGCTTATAGGCTTCAAGCTTTATGTATGTTGTTGTCTGTTCTTCTTCCTCTTGATCCTTTAAACTTTTTACTTCATCAATTCTCATGAATGAGCTACTCTCCTTCGGATCCTTTAATACCTTATTCATGTTGAATTTCTTATTCATCTCCAATTCAAAGGATGAGGTTACTGTCCAAAGCTTTTCAAGTGGTCAAAAATGGTATACAAAAATTAGCAAACAGTTTTGATCCTCTTTAAAGTCTAGCACGACGAAATCCACAAGAATTATAAACTTGTCCACTTTTATAGGTACATCCTCCACCATGCCAAATTGTTTCTTTATCAAATGATATGCTAGCTAAATATTCATAGATGTTGGTTTCACATCTCTTATCCCCAGTTTCCCAAAAATTGACAAAGGAATAAGGTTTATACTTATGCCTAAGTCGCATAAACATTTTGAAATCTTTAAATAACCAACTATAACGGGTATTGTAAAGCTCCCTAGATCTATTAACTGTGATGGCATGTGTTTGGTAATTAAAGAACTGAAGGTTTTTGTCATAGCTACCATTTGATTATTATCCCAAGTCCGCCTAGTAGATAATATGTCTTTAAGGAACTTCACATACTTAGGCCTGCGTTTCAACACTTCCATAAAAGAAAATTAAATTTATAATTTCTATAGCTTTTCCACGAACTCTACAAATGGTACATCTAATTCGTTCTTCTAAAGTCTTTGTGGGAATGATATTTTCAATGTGTAAGGTGGAGGAGGAATGTATGGAGGGTCCTCATTCTTATCTTCATCCTTTTTCTTCTTCTCTTAATCTTCTACAAAGTGGGTCTTAGTGTCTTTCCACCAGTTCTTCTAGCTATTTCCCACTCCTAAGTGTGATAGTCTTATATTGCTGCCTTAGATTTACTTCCATATTGCTTAGAAAGTTTTCCACACTTCTCTTAAAGAATTCCCTGTAAAGTTGGCTCATTTGAACCTTTAGGTTGTGAATAAAAGAGGCTTAATCTTCCGTTATTTTTTCAAACTTCCCTTCTAGTCTCTTATGGGCCTCTTGCATATTCATAAGTTTTTCCATGATCTTGTCCAATTTAACATCCCATACATTGGACTCAACTTGTTAAAATCCTGGCAAGCCTTGAATTCCCATTTGAGTTCTTACACTATTAGACCAAAAGAAATGCGGGTGGTTCTACCACCCCGGATTGTAAGCATTCTAATAAGGATGATTACTTCCCTGACCAAATTGTGCTTCAATGAAGTTCACAAGGGTTTTTGCTCCTTATGATATATTTCCTCCATCATCGTTCTTTTTATCTCTTCTTGGCATTTACCTCTTCAAATTCTTCATTGTTTCCTTATGATGTCCAAATTGATGTGTCTTCTACTTTGCGCCTAAAATTCCTTCTCTTTCTCTCTTTTTTTTTAATTTCTCATGATTGGGTACATAATCACAAAAAGGGTAATAATTCCTTAAAACAAAGGAATTCAAAAATTCCTAAACTAATTACCCAACAACGACGTCAAAAACTAGTTGAGCAAGTTTTAATCTTCTAAAAACCTCAATATTCTATAAGCACAAGGGTCTTAACATAGTATATGGGGTGTCAATCCTATGAGGAATTAGTAAACTAATCAAATCTTAATTTGCCTAAGGGCCTAAAAGTATAATTAAAATGAAAATAAAAATGACTAGAAAATTAAACAATTGAATATGGAGTGATTGAAATGCAAATTCTAAATTAATGCAAGAAATCAACTTTGAGCACCACCAATTAACATCTCGAAAATCACTTAGGAAGATTATCCAATTATGAGAAAGTGTGATTTATCCTTGATAGGTGTAGATTGTATTGTATTTTTGTAGGTAGTTTAGTGTGTGTTTAGTGGTTAACTTGATTGTTTAATGCGTGTTTAAGTTAAGAATTGTGTTAGTTCATAAATATTGGTGTTTTAAGTTTTTTAGTGAGAACATGTATTTGAACTTCAATTATACATATATGAGGTGTCGTGATGAGTTTTTTAGTGTTTCAGGGCATTCGAATGAGAATCAGAGAAGACCCAGGCAATAACCTAGGGCTATGATTGTGCTCGAGCACAGGGCCACAATCGTGGGAAATCTACCACAATCATGACAAAGGGTAAACAAACTCACACGATCATGGCCTGCGTGTAGACAGATGTAGGATTGCTTCTGAATTCAAGTTTTCGAGGGACATTTTGAACATTTCGAATGCCAAAAAGACATTAGGGTTACCTTAATTGGAAAAGACTAGAAAAGAATTAGGAGGTAACCTTAGAAAGGAGCTTTACAATCAAGCTCCATCTGGAAACCCTAAAAAGAGAGAGAGAGAAGAAGAAGAGGAAGAAGGAAGTAGAAGTGGATCCCAGTGTCGCTGCTCCCCGAATCAGGTGGTGTCTCGACGCCGCTACCTTCCTAATGTGTCCAACCTAAGTTCCATTTTCTTTTCATTTCCTTTTTCATTTAAATGTATAAAGTTAAGATAGATTGCACGGAAATGGATTTCACGTTGATGATAATGTTCTAAACTCTTCTTCTGGATTTTACTTTGAGTTAATGTTGATTTAGTTATTTTTTATACTTAATAGTTTGGGTGTTGTGATTGATTAAACAAACTAAGAGGGTAAGCTGGATAAAAATGATTAGATCGAGTTAATAAGAGTTAGGTGATCTAATTGATCACTTAATCAATCTAATCGATAATTTCATAGAGAGGGATCCCGTATGAGACTCGATTGTTTATTAGAGAGCTTTAGAAATGATTAGAATTATGAGTAATTTGTGAATTTAGAGATTACAAGTTCTATAATTCAATTAGAGTTTACAATTTAGGGTTTAATGGTTGTAACTCGAAAGAGAGTAATCAACCTTAAGATAGTCTAGAATTGACACCCAATAAACACATAAATGGCTAGATTAACATTAATGATATATAAAATTCCCTTTCTCATAACTTAATTAAGTCTCTTAACGGATATTGAAGTCAAAGTTTCTACACTTTTGTTACATTATTTGTTCGTTGCTAGTTTGTTTGATTTAGTTTATTTTTCATTTTATTATTCAAATTTGAATCTTAAACAAAGCATAACTTGAATTAAGTGGTGCCTCAATACAACATCTGTGTGACGTTATTCGCTTTTTACTACAAGTAACAACCCGTATACTTGCGAATTTTAGCGTAAAACAATTAGTTTATTTTTCCATTTAACAAGTTTTTAGCATCGTTGTTAGGGATTGTTTTGTTTAGCATCTTGCTTAGTTTGGGTGACTTTGATTTAAATGTATTTGATATTCTTCCTTGCATATTTGTAGGTGCATAATACAAGGAGCACGGGAAGATCTAATGAGTTTACCAAAGAAGAGTTTTCAGACATTACAAGGCACAAAAGAGAGATAAAAAGAGTTAGACGTTAAGACAGAATACGAAGGAATAAGGGAGAAGAAGCAATGAGGATTTGAGAGGACATTGATGCACTTTATAAGGTCAGGTTTCAGTTGTAAAGGACTTGCAAGGCTAGGCCAATAACTTTGAGATCAAGCCAGCACTCCTTAATATACTTTAGAGCAATGTGCAATTTTATAGGTTATCAAACAAATATCCTAACGCCTATCTTGCTAATTTCTTAGAGATCTATGACACCTTCAAGTTTAATGGAATGTCTAATGATACTATGAGCTTAAGATTATTTCCTTTTACTTTAAGGCATTGGGCAAAGGCATGGTATAACTCACTCAGTTCAGGGTAAATCACTACTTGGGAGTATCTAGCCCAAGCTTTCCTAGTTAAGTACTTACCTTTGACTAAGACAACAAGAATCATCAAGGAGATCACAAACTTTCAACAAATCCTAGGAGAGATTTAAGGAATTACAAAGGAGCTACCCCCACCAGAACCTTCCAAGGGAGTTCCTTTTGTAAACATTCTACAATGGTGTGAATCAGAGTATAAAGGGAACTATAGATGCAACTATAACGGGGTCTTTGATAAGGAAAGCTATTGATACAGCTCATGATCTTTTAGAAGAGCTAGCAAGAAATAGTTTCTTATGGTCAAATGAAAGGAGTAGACAAGAGCCCAAGGAGCAAAAAGGGATTATTCCAACTGACATAGTGACACTAGATTATAAACACAGATCACTGCCCTCACTAAGCAATTGAGCAACATGCAAGGAACTTCTTCATCCACAGTCAAGGCCATGTGGTTACAATATGAGTTATGTGGGTAGGATAACCATGACATAGCTAAATGTTTCTTACTAGGAGCTAGTGGTACGGAACAAGTAAGTTACTTCGGCCAACTGCAAAGAGATAACTTACAATAATGGGTGGAAAAACCACTTAAATTTTTCGTGAAATACTGACAATGCAGGTGGCCAAGTGAAAGCAAAAGGACCACCTAGATTTTGACAAGACTGACTTGGGTCTTTGGAGAGAAAAATGGACAAGTTAATAGACATATTGGGTTCAAAATTCTCAAGCCAAGAGGAAGGTCAAGAAGATAAGAAGAGACTCAAAAGAGAATGGAGGCAAAGTTTGACCCAATTGTGAAGAACCACGCTTCATCCATCCACAAGTTATAGGTACAGATAGGTCAACTTGGTAATGCTTTATCTTCTAAGAATGCAAGAAGTTTACCAAGCAACATCGAGGCTAATCCAATGGAACAAGTTAAGGTGATCACACTTAGGAATGGCAAGTAATTGGAGGAGTCAAAAATGAGAAAGGTAAAGGCAAATAGATAGAAGAAAAAAAGGTAGAAGAGAAAGAAGAAGAGAAGCCATATATGCCACCACCACCCTATAAGCCTAAGATTCCATATCCACAAAGGGTGAGAGAACATTAAGTAGACACTTAATTCTCTAAATTCTTAAAGAAGTTGAAGAAGCTTCAGATTAATTTGTCTTTGGTGGAGGTATTGGAGTGTATGCCCAAGTATGCGAAGTTTCTCAAGGGCATATTAATGCACAAATGAACTTGGGAGGACAATCAAATAATGACCTTGACGGACAACTGTAGTTCGATCATCACAAGCACAATGCCTTCAAAAACTACAAGATCTAGGGAGTTTACTATTTCATATGTTGTTAGTAATTTTGAATTTTCTAAATCTTATGTGATTTAGGCACAAGTATTAACTTATTCCTTTTTCTATTTTCAAGAAATTAGGGCTAGGAGACGTGGATTTAAACATTAGTATTGACAAAAAAGTTTCATCAAAATTAACTCCTTGTTTTTGTCTGTAACCTTTTGCCACCAACCTTGCTTTGTACGTATGTAAATTTCCATCCATGTCATTTTTCTCTTAAAAATCCATTTGCACCTAATAGGTACTATACAAGTGCATCTCCCAAAGTCCATACTTGGTTAGTATACATGGATTCCATTTTGAATTCCATGGTTTCTTGCCATTTTAAAGAATCAATATCAGATATTGCTTCTTTAAAAGTAGTAGGCTCATTATGTATGAGAGATGCATTATCCTTTCCTTGCTCAATATGTAGATCTAATCTAGTGGGAGGACAATGTATCCTACTAGTTCTCATAGACTATGCATCTCTTGAACTCACGGTTGTACATCATATGTATCAACTTGAGGTTCTTATTCCATTTCGACGTGAATTTGTGGCTCTTGAACTTCTCTAAGTTCAACCTCACTCCCACTGCTTTCTTTGAGAATAAATTTTCTTTCTAAGAATGTAGCATGTCTTGAGACTATAAGCGATCTAGAAGGGGGGGTTGAATAGATCTTTAAACTTTTTATAATTTTCTACAATAAAATCAGAAGTTAATTCACACACAAACAACTTAAACAAATTTAAATGTAAAGAGTAGGGAAGAAGTGCAAACACTGTTTTTATAGAGGTTCGGTGCTAAGACCTACGTTCTCTACCTAAGCTCCCACTTAGGATTTTGCAAACAACTTTATTACACATTTTGTAGTTTAGTGTGAACTCTTACAATATCGCTTGATTTCCGGCTCAAGCTACCTTTACACTTGATTTGTTTTCCGGCACAAATCCTACCAACACCACTTGATTTCCGGCTCAAGCTACCTTTACACTTGATTTGTCTTCCGGCACAA
>JANIJH010000008.1:54989172-55001166 GCA_024520975.1 Erythroxylum areolatum | reverse complement strand
AATTTTCTACTTACTATTTTTAATACTATTAATATTATTATTTTTATTATTAATTTTATTATACCAAATTAATCATCTTATTATTATTTTTAATTATTAATTATTATTATAAAATTAATTAATTAATTAATATTATTATTATTATTATCTCGAGATAGAAACCAAGGTTATGTTGGTTTTTTGTAGAAAAAACATGTTAAAATTCAGAGAAACAATATTTTTTGGTTTCTGTAAAACTGTTGTGGTTTTTTTATTTTCAGAAACAAAAAATCGCAACAGAGTAAGCAAAACACGTTTTATTTATCTGTTTTTCTTTTTACAAAAACAATAACAAAAAACGGAGAAAAAAACAGAAATAAACAACGCTAGTATTTAATTGTCATTTTTAAAGTTAAAATTATAATTATAAATTTTAGTAAAGTTTGAATTTTTGTAATTAACCTTTATTATTATTATTATTATCATCATTATTACTATTACTACACTACTATTATTACAAAAGTAACTTAACAACGAGGGTAAAACATTAACAATTCAATTCAATCATAAGTTGAGCTCAAAGCCTTAAATTGTGTCGTGTCTAGTTTACTTTAGAGAAGGGAATCTCATGATGTGGATCCTCGGTTCATTGTAACGCCAATTTAGTCGTCCTTTCCCTTTCTTTTCTTAAACTGGTTTTTGTGGGATATGTAGGTAACATAATCAGGACTTAAACATATTATCATTATGTTTTTTTTTTTCAAAGAAAAACCTTGTCTCCCTACTATTCTATGTACGTGGTATTGTAGAAAATCGTTTATTTTACACTAAAGTGCAAAAGATCCACTTTTTTTTTTTTTTAGTAAGAGGGAAAGTACATCAAGTATTAATCAGACGGGATAAACTGCGCCCCAACTGATCTTCTAAAAGAAAAGTCTGGCACCCTAAAGGTGGTACATCAAAATAAGTTATCCCAATAACTCCAAGACAGGCCCGGGTAGCGAGCCAATCCGCGCATCTGTTGCTCTCTCGGTAAACATACCGATGAACAACAGTCCAATTCCTGATAAGAAGCTCGAGGATGCCCATGAGGAGAGGATTGTCGGACGATGAGCGGGACAAAAGTAGTTTACGTGAGGATAAAAGAAAAGTGGTCCAACTGTATTTACGTAGAAGAGAGCTTGAGCTCGTCAGATTCTAATTGCTTTAGAGTCGAGTTAAAATGACACTTGCACTACTTTTCTTTTATCCACACGTAAGCTGATCTTATTGTAGGATATTTCTAGCTGAGAGTTTATGCAACTCCTTAATTCGTTTAAACCTAAACTTGAAAATTTAAGAGTAATTTCTTAAACTTAATATCGTAAAAATATCATTTAAATCACCTGTCATTGCTATTTTAAAAATTGGACTAAAAGTTAAACTAATAAAATAAAAATTTTTATATTTAAAAAGTTAAGCATTTATCACACTAATATAAAACTAATTAAACATTAAATAAAATTGAAAATTTTAAAATATGATTTAAAAAGTTTGTTTGTATCTATTGTTTAATTTGAACTTTAATTAAAAAACCGTTAAAAATAAAATTTTATTTATTTATTTTGATTTATAAAAACTAGCTGATTACATAATAAACTACTCGATTTTTAATAACAAGAAATATTATAATAAATCGAACTGAAAATTTTATTAATTTAAAGTTTTTTTTGTTAAACCAGCCAAATTAGTATCATTGCCTATAATATTTAAAAAGAAACAAAATTAATTTTATTCTCTTGGTCGAAGTTACAACCATCAACTACTTAAACTATACCTCCACAACTCAGGTTCTTTTACTTCTAAGTTTCTCGGTGGGCACTTGACGGTTCGTATTAAAGGCGAAGAAGAAAATTGGATTTATGTGTTACATTTTAGGAATAATAACTTTCGCACCCTTAACTTGAGATTTGTGTTTTCAAGTGGAATTTTTCTGCACCTTAGATCTTTCCACATATGATACCAACTGAAGAGTAAGTAGTGTACAAATTCATGGATTGTTTAGAATGCCAAGGATGAAAATTCATAATGTCGAAATAATTACATAATAAAATGCAAGTTGTTCTTTACGTCCTTTATGTTGGTTTATGTCCTACAATTATCGCTTTGGTTGTAGTTTAATGAAAAATTATTATTTATCTCGTATATGTTTAGATGTATATGATAAAATCCATGAGATAATTGTCCATTATAAAAGAAATTATAAGAAGATTATAATAATGAGATTCATATTACATTTATGTATTATTCCTAAATATTTATAATCATTGTTCTATTAAGATTGTATATTAATAGAACATAAAAAGACTAGCATACGTTTTATTTTTTCTTAATCTCATAGGCTAAAGTATAAAGATACTTAAACAAATATATAGATGCTTGTTAGAGAATAAGTTCACTGAACAGACCCGATATGAGAAATCTATTTGGAACATTACTTCTATGTCTATGGAATTCTTGTTATAATGATTGTATAAGTGATCCTTTAACTTAAGATCATCAAAGTTATCTTGTATGGGTATTACTATGTTTTAATACTACTTATGATCTATTTAATCATAAGTCGTTTACTCGGTAGTCATTGGATGTAGCATGAACTTTATAGAAATAGTTGAATGATCAAGATAGGATTCATCACCCTAAAGCAATTAGAGAGAATGTTTCGTTGTTCTCGATTAGTATTAATTCAAGAAATCCTTCGCAAAGGTGAAATGATGTTTTGTTAATAGTTTACAAATGTCATTAATTGAATTGATAGCTAATAGCGGAAAACTAATATAATTAGACTCAAAATAGAGTAGACATTATCTCCATGCTCCATGTCTAATTTGAACATTGTATGATGAAAGAATTGAATTATACGAAAAAAAATTATGCACGAAAAGGTTAGTCAAAACCACTTTAACATTCATAAACAATTGAGTGGTCATGATGTGTTGCTAGATGTCAATCTCGATCTATGATTATAAATTGTTTAATTAAAGAATTAGGGATAAATTAAAATGAATTTTAATTTATCTAATTTTAATTATGAATTAAAGTTAGATTTTATAATCATTGTCAACATATTTGGGAACCTAATAGGTCTCACATATAGAATGAGTTAAAGAGAGAAAAATTAATTTAACTAAGTTAGAATTGATTGTAAAGTTTGAAAAACTTTATGATTAAATATGAGATAGTTAATATATAAGGATCAATATGAGATATTGACTCTTGGATAGTTAATACATAAGGATCAATATGAGATATTGAATCTTATATGGGCATAATTGATATTTAATTAGAATTATTTGTAATTCTAATTAAAGTTTAATTGAAATTAGAATTTAATTTTAATTAAATTACTAAAACGTCCAAAGCTTATTATAAATAAGCTTAAGTTCTATGAAGCTAACACTTCTTGCATAACCCTCTTTGTAAGAGTTACAGAGTTCTCTCAATTTGTTCTATGGATACTGTTAGAAGCCGAAAACTTGTGTGGCTACGGTTGTTGACACGAATCGATTTCGAAAACGGTTAGAGGAATACAACAAGATCAAGATCAAGCTTCGGAATAAGGTACGAATTAAAATTTTGCTTTATTATGATTTGTGTTAATCATTTTATAGGATTAAATAGATCTTATTTTTTGGTAAATCAAAAATCGCGAAAAGTTTTGTGATTATTCCGTTGCGGTTAGGATCAGATCTCAACCCGGTTTTCTAACAGTGGTAATTTTTTCTAAATTATAATAAATAAGAAGAATAATTTACTTAAAATTATTTTTAGTTAAATTTTGTCCATGGGGTCAAGATAAATTGGAAATGGTTTACAATTGGATTTGAAAATATTGTTGTCAAATCAAATTAAATTTCTATTTGGAATAGGAATTTAATTTATTTAAAAACCAATAGTTTTTAATCTAATTTAAGTTTTCCAAGGAGTTGGAAATGTTATTTTAGATTATGAATATCAATAACTAGAATCAAACAAAGCTTGATTTTTATGCATATAATTTGATTATGAGTGCTTAAGTTGCATACTTTATTTATATGGTTGATATTTATATTGGATGCATGATAAATTGTATGTTTTATACGTGTAATATTTTACATGCAATCTATGTTTGATGAGACAAATGAAGTTGAATCCCTCGTTAAAATTTTAAGTACACGTTAATAACGTGATTGTTGCCTTCCATTGTTTTGTGTGATTTAGATGAGTAAACTCATGATCACATGAATTTAGAGGTAAGATTAGGAATAACATATAAGATATATTTTAGAAAGAATTGTCACCTAATGGATCTAGGAGTCACATGAGATGTGATTAATAAAGTTGTCATCTACCTAGTTTAAGTCTAGTTAGTTTGTTGAGCAAATTTAAGTTTAACTATATTTGAATGGGATCATAGCTCACTAGAGAGATTAGAGTAATCTTTCTGAATAGTAATGAAGGCTATTATTTCAAATAAAATAGTGAGAGTAACCAAATGCATAATTAAAGTCCTAATCTTATTTAGTAGTCATGGCATATAATTAATTACTTGCTTTCTTATATTTATTTTATTATGAGTAAAACTTACCTTGTTTAGTATATTTAATACTAAGTTAGTGAACCTAAGTTCTTGGACATAGGATATGTTTGAGAAGTTTTCTCAAAAGTCATAAAAGAAAAATTGTATGTCCATTATGCAATTTTGCTAAATCTCTATTAAAGATTTAGCGATAAAACTTTAGAGATATGTCAAAAATCTTGTAGATAACAAAATGTATTGACATTTTGAGTTGACTAATATCTCATAAACTTTAATGACAACATGTAAGATATATGTTAACACCGTGATAGCAAGATGCAAGAGTTGAATAAAGTAGAGCTAAAAGGTATAGCACCTTGATGAAATTGTTTCATTTAATTTAGCCTACGAAAAGTATAAACATGGACGCAATTAAAGGCTTTACTATAGTATGATAAGAATCATCATAAGAAAAAAATGTTTGCATTATTTTTCTTGTCTATATCTAATATGATAGAGATCATACGTATTTCTAATTCATGCTTATGAGTATTCGATATTGAATTTAGATTCAACATTATTGTAATGTTCAATGCGTGGTTAGAAATAGATTGTTAAGTCAAAGTAGTTGATCCAAGTTTACGGAAATTGTTTGTATATGTATTAGATCAAGGAGACTTATGCTTAACATAAATGGCAAGAATAAAAAGTTGGATAATCGAGACAATCCTTTTATGTCATGTTGGTTAAATCAACAAAACGAGAATCATAAAGTTACACATAAGGATACGTATATTGGTTTGATTATGAATCATATGACACTTGTCAAGTTGAAGAATAACCAAATCGGCCTTTAGTGAAAAGATGATGATGGTATTGAGTTGTTAAATCTTATGCATGTGATGTATTGGATAGAATATCAATTCGTAAAAAGGATAGTACTTATATTTCAGTAGATTACTAATGACTTTATATCATATAGTCATTTGTATTAAATGAAATAATGATTTAAAAAGTTCAAATTGTTTGAATCTAAGCATAAATTAAGCATTGAAAATGCTGAAGCACATCGATGAGATCCTTGTGGCAAGTTTTAAATTTTTTGTTATCTAAATGGAATGAAATTTTCTAGTAAATACCTTCTTAACTAAATTCATAAGAGTATGAATTTATGTAAGGAGTAAAATACAATATGACATATTATATCATGCAACAGTATTTCTTTTATAGCAATGCCAAGTATAATGACTTACCTTCTATAGTTCCAATTGAATCAATTAACAAGATTTCATATCAGATATCAAACGTTAAGTCTTTGAAAGACTCAAAATTAATGATTTAAGAATATGATGCTTGGTTGAAGCATACATTATCCACTAAGCTTAAAACTAAATTGGATAATAATAGGTTACGAGATATCCAAAAGATTAGATATAATCTTACAGAGTAATTGAACAAATTGATTGATTCAATGTATACTTATAAGAGAATGGTTCTCAAGATAAGTAGTGGGAGTAAGAAGGAATTTGAAAGGTTCAAATCTCATAACATTACATCTAATTAGAACTAGTGCCTTTAATGATACAGTTAATGTATAGTTGAAAGGCTACGAGAAATTGAAAAATTCACTTTCATAATGAATTCAAAGAGTTTGTTTTGAAGATCATTATGAATTTATCATGTCTACTAGAAGGTTAGTGGGAATATAGTTGTCCTCTTTAGTGGGACTATGTGGAGATATAGTGCTCACAGAGAACAAAAGTTCTAACGTTCAATTGTTGAATACATAATTTTCAAGAACAACTCTTATTAGATATCAAAAAGTAACAACTTAATTATGAGAATTAGATCTATAAAGATAAATTAGACATCGTTAACTTATTCTAAGTCTAAGTACATAGATAATGTACTAAAGATATTTAGTATTTCAGATATCAGATATTTGTGAAGTATTAAAGATATTCATTACTCTACGTATAATTTGATATTTAAGTTCAAGAAGATAAGGATATAACTTTAGAAGTAAATCCTAATTAATTTTTATTTACTTAGAACATTATCATTTAGGATTGGAAAAGTTCCAATGTAGCAATTGGTTGCTAATTAAGCCATAATACATTTTTCGTTTAGTGGAAATGATTAATTGGATAAACAAGTTCTTTAGTGAACTTGATATAGTTTCTTTGCATTGTTCATGACAGTAATGTACTGTAGAACATTAGAACCATTGGGCATGCATAAGGAGTTAACGTCTCATCAAAGATCCAAGAATGTGTTTAGACAAATTTGCTTAATTATGATGATAATTAAGATGGGAGTTGTAAGATTTAATCAAGTACTCACTATAGAGAATCTTGTAGAATTCTCTCACTAAGTCATTGCCTTAGTAGTAGAATAATCGTCATATGGTAATATAGTATTAGATAATTAAACGATTAGTTTAGTGCAAGTGAGAGATTGTTGGTTTATGTCTTACAGCTAATCACTTTGGTTGTAGTTTAATGACAAATTATTTAAATGCATTCTTTATCTTGTACATGTTTAGATGTATATGATAAAGTCCATGTGATAATTGTACATTGCAAATGAAATTATAATGAGATTATGATTATGAGATTCATATTGCAATTATGTATTATTCCTAAATGTTCCTAGTCATTGTTATATTAAGATTGGATATTAATAAAACGTAAAAATGACTAGTACACGTTTTGTTTTTTCTTATGAAAGAAGTAGTCGATCTCATAGGCTAAATTATATAAATACTTAAACAAATATGTAGGTGCTTGCTAGAGAACAAGTTCACTGAATAAACCCGATATGAGAAATTCATTTGGAACATTACTTGTATATCTGTAGAATTCTCATTGTGATGATTATATAAGTGATCCTTTGACTTGAGATCATCAAAGTTATCTTGTATAGGGATTGCTATGTTTTAATATTACTTATGATCTATTTAATCATAGGTCGTTTAATTGGTGGTTATTGAATGTAACATGAACTATATAGAGATAACTGAATGATTAAGATAGGATTCATCGCTCTAAAGTAATTAGGGAGAATGTTTCATTGTTCTAGAGTAGTATTAATTCAAGAAATCCTTAGCAAAGTGAAATGATATTTTGTAAATAGTTTACAAATGTCATTAATTGAATTAATAACTAATGGTAGAGAACTAATATGATTAAACTCAAAATAGAGTAGACATTATCTCCATACTTTATATCTAATCAGAACATTGTATGATGAAAGGATTGAATTATACGGAAAAAATTATGCACAGAAAGGTTAGTCAAAACCACTTTGACATTCCTAAATATTTGGGTGGTCATGATGCGTTGCTAGATACCAATCTTGATCTATGATTATAAATTCTTTAATTGGAGAATTAAAGATAAATTAAAAGGAGTTTTAATTTATCTAATTTAGTTATGAAATAAAATTAGATTTATAATCATTGCCAATATATTTGAAAACTTAATGGGTCTCATATATAGAATTAGCTGAAGAGAGAAAAATTAATTTAACCAAGTTGGACTTGATTATAAAGCTTGAGAAACTTTATAATTAAATATGAGATATTTAATAAATAAGGATTACTATGAGATATTAAATCTTATATAGGCATAATTGGTATTTAATTAGAATTATTTGTAATTCTAATTAAAGTTTAATTGAAAGTATAATTTAATTTTAATTAAATTACTAAAACGTCCAAAGCTTATTTTAAATATACTTAAGTTATATGGAGCTAATACTTCTTGCTTAACCCTCTCTGTAAGAGTTATATAGTTCTCTCAACCTGTTCTATGGATACCATTAGAGGCCGGATACTTGTGCGGCTACGGTAATTGAGACGAATCGGTTTTAGAAATAGTTTGAAGGATACAACAAGATAAAGATCAAACTTTGAAATATGGTACAAATTAAATTTTCGCTTTATTTAGATTTATGTTAATCATTTTATAGAATTAAATATATCTTGTTTTTCAAGAAATCAAAAGTTGCGAAAAAATTTCATGATTATTCAGTTGTGGTCGAGTTCAGATCTCAACCCGGTTTTTCAACAATTTATACTACAAATATTAAATATTCTTGACAAACATGTAAGTGTAAAGAGATAAGTATACATATCTCACGTAAGTGAATTATTTTCAAAAATATAAAAATTGTAGAAAGGTATATAAAAAATTATCCTTCAGTAGGCCTTTTTGTTAATGGTCACCAACTATTTTGTTTGTCATGACATGTTTGATAAATTCAAAAAAAAAAGGTTTTAAGAATAGATATTGAATTTACTAGAAGTTATACTAATAAGCTCAGCTGGATTAGAAGTTTGTGTTTTTGCAAACGTAAGCTTGTGATAATCAATATGAAAGATCATAACATTAATTCATAAAGTTAGTTTGCACAAAAATTAGGAAAATATATTAGCCTATAGAAGATAATTTTAGCTTTAACTTAAATTTTGCAAAGTTATATTGAACAAAATACGCTATTATTCACTCCAACGACGTGCCAATTAACCAAGGAGTGTTCCTCTCCTAAACCAGATATTTCATTTTCTCCAACATCATACATGCATACATATATACATATATATCCTGCGTGTATTTTGCACACACAAGTAGAACTGCGACACGAAGCATAGATAAAAGCACCCACTAATTATCATATGTTGACCGTACTTGCCCTAAAAGAAGCAATTCACGTGGCTGCACATGGGTTATGCTTGAGGTACAGGAGATCATGTTTTGCAATCGAAATGAAACGGAAAAATCGATAGAAAACCCAGAAGGAAAGTATTTATTCAGTTCACCCGTCAAAGAAAACTTTGGATGAAAGAATCTTGGAGACAGCAAAGATACAGTTTGGTTGCATTGCGACTTTATAAGAGTCCAAGAGGTCACTAAGAGTGGATGGGAAGAGTCCTCCAAAATCGCGGTCCACTATAGTCTCAGATCTATGCTCCGTGGCTCTTTTGTTGATAAACCGAATTGAGATCTGATCTTGACCGCAGCGGAATAATTAAGAAATTTTTTCGTGACTTTTGATTTCTCCAAAATCAAGATCTATTTAATTTTATAAAATGATTAACATAAATTATAACGAACTGAAAACTTAATTCGTACCTTATTCTGAAGCTTGGTCTTTATCTTGTTGCATCATTTGAACCGTTTCTGAAACCGATCCGTCTCAACTACTATAGTCACACAAATGTCTAGCCTCTAACGGTATCTATAGAATAAATTCAGAGAACTCTATAACTCTTACAGAGAGGGTTAAGTATGAAGTGCTAATTCCATAGAGCTTAAGTCTATTTATAATAAGCTTTGAACGTTTTAGTAATTTAATTGAAATTAAATTCTAATTTCAATTAAATTATAAATAATTCTAATTAAATATCAATTATGCTCATATAAGATTTAATATCTTATATTGATCCTTATTTATTAAATATCTTATATTTAATCATAAATTTTCTTAAACTTTAGAATCAAGTCCAACTTGATTAAATTAATTTTGCTCTTTTCAACCCTTTCTATATGTGAGACCCATTAGGTTTCCAATATATTACCAATAATTATAAAATCTAATTTTAATTCATAATTAAAATTAGATAAATTAAAACTCCTTTAAATTTATCTTTAATTTCCTAATTAAACAATTTATAATTATATATTAAGATTGGCGTTTAGCAATGCATCATGATCATCCAAATATTTAAGAATGTTAGTCGTTCTGACTAACCTTTCTGTGCGTAATTTTTTCGTATAATTTAGTCTTTTCATCATGCAATATTCTGATTAGACATAGAGTATGAAATTAATGTCTACTCTATTTTGAGTCTACTCATATTAGTTCTCATCCATTAGCTATTGATTCAATTAATAACATTTGTAAACTACATTTCACCTTGGCCAAGGATTTCCCAAATCAATACTCATTGAGAACAACGAAACATTCTCCCTAATTACTTTAGGATGATGATCTTATCTTGATCATTCAACTATTTCTGTATAGTTCATGCTACATCTAATAACTATCGATTGAATAACCTATGATTAAATAGATCATAAGTAGTATCAAAACATAGCGATCCCCATACAAGATAACTTTGATGACCTCAAGTCAAATGATCACTTATGTAATCATCACAATCAAAATTTCATACACATACAAGTAATGTTCTAAATGGATTTTTCGTATCAGTCTATTCAATGAACTTGTTCTCTAGCAAGCACCCATAAGTTTGTTTAAGTATCTCTATACTTTAGTCTATGAGATCAACTACTTTTTTCATAAGGAAAAACAAATTATGTGTTAGTCTTTTTACAATATATTAATGTCCAATTTTAATAAAACAATGACTAGAAACATTTAGGAATAATACATCAATGCAATATGAATCTCATAATTATAATCTCATTATAATTTCATTGTAATGTACAATTATCCCATGGACTTTATCATATACATCCAAACATGTACAAGATAAAGAATGCCTTTAAATAATTTGTCATTAAACTACAACCAAAGCGATTGACTGTAGGGCATAAACAAAAAATCTCCCACTTGTACTAAGTTAATCGTTTAAGTATCTTATACCATATCACCATATGATGACTATTCTATTACTGGGATAGTGGCTTAATGAGAGAATTCTACAAGATTCTCTTTAGTGAGCACTTGCTTAAATCATTAACTTTGAGTTTTTCAAAGACTTGGCGTTTGAATCTAATATGAAACCTTGCTCATTGATTCAATTGGAACTATAGAAGGTAAGTCATTGTACTAGGCATTGCTATAAAAGAAATACTATTGGATCATACAATATCTCATATTGTATTTTACTCCTTATATAAATTCATATACTTATGGATTTAGTTATGACGGAATTCACAAAGAATTTCATTCTCTATAGATAACCGAAAATTTAAAACTTAGCATAACGATCTCATTGAAGTGTTTTAGCATTCTCAATGCTTTATTTTCACTTAGATTTAAACAACTTGAACTTTTCAAAATTTTAAATCATTATTCCATTTAATACGTATGACTATATCATATAAAGTCATTCACTACGAGAAAAATAGAGTTTAGTGACGGCATTTATTGACGAAATTTGTACATATTCCGTCGGTAGGCTTATTTAGTGACGGAATTTATTCACGAAAAAAGGCGTCGGAGATATGGTCGTTACTAAATTTACCGACGGTAAAATTTTTCGTCGGTAAATTTACCGATAGTTATTTTGTTTAGTTAGTAAATTCTTCTGTCAGAAAATTACCAACGGAATTTAAATTACGTCGGTAATTAACGTTGGAATTTTTTCTGTCGGTAAAATCTAATATATTTACCAACGGAATTTTTTTCCGTCGGTAAATTTGCTGAAAGCTATTTTTTAAAATTTACCTGCAAAGTGTTTAGTTTCTCTAGAAGCCACCATGGAGAGAACTTCATTATTTCAAGTA
>JANIJH010000008.1:54910460-54931437 GCA_024520975.1 Erythroxylum areolatum | reverse complement strand
TAAAATACACAAATAAATGAAAGTAATAAATACCCAAATTAACTTTCATCTAATATATGAAAAAACACATGACAGTAGTTGCAAAAATACATCTACCGAAAGACACGATGACAATAGCAGGAGAAGACAATGTCGTCGAGCAGAAAAGGAGTCCACAATAGAGAAATGGGCTCCAAGAAAACCGAAGAGAAGATGTAGGAAAAAGGAAGAAGAAGAAAGGAAAAAGAAGATAAAAGTGGGAGGGAGATGTCGGGAGAGTTTATATTTAAAATGAATTTACTGACGGAATTACCGACGGAAATTTCCGTAGGTAAATTAAAAAAAAAATTATACCGTTAATAATTTCTGCCTTTTTACTGACGGAAAGAAAATTTCTGTCGCTAAATTCATTTACCAACGGAATTTACCTACGGAATTTTTCGTAGGTAAACTCAAAATTTTTTATTCCGCAAAAAATTTCCTCCATTTTTAGCGACTGAACATATATCGTCGCTAAATTCCGTCGCTAATTTTGCCGCAACGAATTTCCTCCAAATTTAGCGACGAGTATTACTACCGTCGCTAAATTACTCAATTTTAACGACAGAAATATGCTTTCCGTCGCTAATTTTCAACGCTATATTTTCCGTCGATAATTTATTACTGACAGTTATATTGTTCCGTCACTAATGTCCGTTGTAAACTTTATCGGGATAAATTTCCTCCAAATTTAGCAATGAATATTAGTATCGTCACTAAATCACTCAATTTTAGCGACGGAAATATGCTTTCCGTCGCTAATTACCGACGAAAATTTTTCCGTTGCTAAGTTTTCATCGCTAATCTACATTTTTCTTGTAGTAATTAGTAATTTAATAAAATATAATTATTATCTTTTTTATGAATTATTATTATATCCAATTCTTCACATGTATAAGATTTAACAATTCAATAATATCATCATCTTTTCACCAAAGATTGATTTGGTTATTTTTAACCGCGCGTCATTGCGCTAGTCAAAATAAAATAACTAGACCTACTACTATAGCAGTGGTGAGTCTAGGTCGATCCCACAGAGAGTGTATGTAAAGTTTATTAAATGAAATTAACTGGTGTTTAGGTTTAACGAGGAGTTTTTGTTTTTGAAAGAAGAAAATAATTAAAACTAACTAATAAAAACAAATTAAAGAAAACATGCAAAAAATGATAAAGGTAGGGAATTTGGTAGGGACCCGATTCTTTAGTTCAATCTTGACCTACACCATAATTAAGCATATTTCATTAACTTGTTGTTCTCAAATCTCTCCTAGCGGCTATTAATCGTGAGTTAATAATTAATCCGAGTCTTCCTTTAGATTTTGTTTAATCAAGATACGCTCGTTAATTAAACCTAACCACTGAACAAACTAAGATACGATTTTTATATTTAATTAGGTAGTAACATTACGAATTAGAAAAACCGATTAATCAAGGCAATCACACACGATGCGTTATTTAATATAGGTCATGTTATCCTTAATGATTACAAATCATTAGTCCCTACATATAAATTTCAACGTAACAATTATGGATTATATCGAAATTCTAGCAATGGGTTTGTAATTAAATGATTCAATGAATGCATTAAAATCATCATTTCACAATTCCCAATGGGTTTATACACAAATAACTAAATAATAATAAAAATCTAATTATCCATACATAATACCCAAATCAATTAACATAGTATAATACAATCAATTCTTAATAAAAAAAAGAAACAACAAAATTAAAAAAATTATTTAACCTGAGTTGCCGACGTCGATATTACCTCTAAATCAGCATTGAAAACTTAATTTTCCATCTTCATTTTAATGCTCCAGGAGTGAGTCATTTTCTCCTTATGCCCTCTCATCTCTTCACTATTCACGGTGGGACAATTAAAGATGTGAGTCTAAGGCTATATTCACTACTCTCTCGCACTCTCTTCTGCCACTTCACCTCTCCACTGTGCCCAGCCAAGTTGCGTCGTAGCTCCCTCCTTCTCCAGCCAAGTCGTAGTGTAGCAGCCTTGTCCAGCCAAGCCACAGTGCAGCAACTCTTCACGCCTCAGCTGCCCTCTAGCGCACTGTTCCCTTGATGGGACAATTATTTGGTCCGTTTAATTGTTCATGCACGAAACCTTCGCTCCTTCACACTTCTCCTCGGCTGCGTTTAACACAGAAAAATGCATTAAACATAGACCCCTCACGCAAGTCCCCCACTGTGTACTCAATTTGACAATTTAAATGTGCCTAGGTCATGTTTCTGTTTACGCCCACCTCTTGCTTGCACCTCTTCTGTGTGTTTTATCAAAACGCTCAACATATGTACACAACACAACGTTTCCTGCATTGTGTGCGGCTTTTTGGCTTCACTACCTTGGCTTTATGCGTTATCGCTTTGGTCACCTGCAGTTGGAACATGCAACGTGAAACGCTGTTTGCATCTGCGTTTCAAGCGTTTGTTTCCTTCTTATTCCATTTTTCTTGTCTTTTATTTATTTATTTTTTTCTTTTTCATCCATGAAAACAAGCAAAAATAAATCTTCGAAAAATGACCCATATGTAATGCTTTCAACTCACTTTAATTTTTTGTTTTCAAATTGTACCTAAAATTATATATGAATTAAAGTATCTTAAGCATTTTTGTATCATTAATTTCTAAATGTAAATAATTAAATATATCAACAATTAAAAACATATCAATTTCTCTCATACTTAGCTTTTGTCCGTCCTTTAGAAAAACATCTAAATTAAGCTCAAAGACCTGAAACATTTACTCAATTCTTATATTTTCCAGGACTATATAATCATAAGCAAAGATGAGTGACTTTCAAAAATCATAATAAGATGTCAACATTCCAAACTTTTACTCATGATCAGTCAACATTCATCATCTTCAAAAACTGAGCAATTTAATGGTAGACTTGGAAAATGTGTTTAACTAAAATATATCTATGGGTACACTCAACATCATTCATGATCATAACAATATACAAATTTGCATATCATTTCATTTCTTCACCACTAATGTTCACATGCAAAATCACAAATCAAAGGAATTTTTAGGGTTGTAATGTGGTCAAAGGTAAGGTGGGATGTATTTGGGTCAAGTAGCAAGAAAGTCATTAAAGCTAGTGAAACAAAGCAACGCTCATAAAAAACTAGGTACTGTCAACTATAACGAATGTAATATTTATATTTCACAACCCCATTCAGCTCTCATACACAAACTACATAAAGTATATACCAATCCGAAGGAATTACTCATACAATTTATGCCAATGAAATCACAAGAGCGAATCTTTCAAGCCAACCTCTACCTTATATTCAATATGCTCAAATAACACATTCATTAAAACTCTAGGAAGATGCATTAATCATGAATAACTTTGCAAACTCATATGCACTTTCTCCTTGATATATTTATTTAAACAATTTTTTCTTTTTTATTTCTTTCTTTTTTTTCATTTTCTTTTCTTTTCTCCTTTTTTCTTTTTTATTTTTCTTTCTTTTCCTTATAAAAAATGAAATAAACTACATCAACATGGGAAAATCAATGATAAGACATAAAATAACATCCCAACATTATAACTAACCCTCACATATATATACCCCCACACTTAGAATTTTGTACATCCACAAACTCAACTATATCAAATGTTCCACTAGTTTTATGCCTTGGGTAGGACATTTGGTTAAGTTTAAAAGTATAAAATGTGGTTTATACAAAAAGAAATGCTAAGGCTCAAAGGAGTTTATTCAGGAAAAAATCATGTCAATAGGATAGGTTATTTGGCTAATGTAGTTTAAGAAAAACAAAGAATGCCTAATCATATTCATGTTAATGCATGTGAAAAAAATGTGGTCTCGAATAGAAATTTAATGCAAAATCGGGATGTACATATCATAAAGGTCACACATTTTCAAAAAACAATGAGACTGATAAGGATGTTTCAGTCAAATAAGGGTTAAAATCTCACTGGCTTTGTCTACCATTAGTCACTACTCTTCTAAAGATAATACATATCGACCAATCACAAGAGCAAAAGTATATGTTAAAGTTCCTATGAAATTCTCTAGTCAATCCACACGCTAATCATGATTATATAATCCTAGAAGCAATAGAAAATGAGAAAATATTTGTTTCCTTTATTTTATTCTTTCTCTCATTTTGATTGAAAACTTAAAAACAAGTAAAACAAACAAATTCAAAAACACATATGCATATAAAAAGTAATGCAGAAATGTAAAGGAAAAGAAATTTACTTCCCTTGGGTTGTTCCCTAAAAAGCGCCTTTGTTTAGGGTTGCTGGCTTCACTCCTTGTTCTCCTTATGTGACAAAATTGTGATCTTCAGGTATCACAAGCGGCTCCTCCACGTGAGGTAGTTCCAGATAGGGCCTTAGTTAATCATCATCCTTATTTAGCGTCTTCCCTATCCTCAAGTTCTCAATCTCAATTGTGTCTATACAGTCCGGAAATATTTCGAACGTCTCTTCACCTTTTCCTTCATCATTTAATTCCTCCAATCCATTATGTAAAGGTAAAGAGTTAGTTTCAAAAATAATTATGGACTCAGTACCTACCTTTGAGCTAAAAGAAGTGTCCTTTTCAGCTTTGAGCTCCTTCTCCACTTCTTCGACACAAACAATTCGTGAGGGTTGACCTTAAAATTCTCAAGTTCCTCATCACTTTGCAATGTTTCTACACAAACGTCCATTGGGTGCACCTTGGGTTGATATGGCTGCTCCTCTTTGCTTTGCAATTCTAGGTGATTAAGCCCTATTGCCATCTAACCCATTAGGTATTCCATCCTTTGTTGGCTTGCTTTTGTCTCTTGTCAGAATTCTTGCAATTGCTGCTACATATCCTATTGAAATTGCAAATTGTTAGCAGCTAGATTCTTAACAAGTTCTTCTAAAGATGCACCTGAATCGTGTTGGCTCTATGAATCTTGGGCACTAGACCATGTGTTTTTTAGAAATTGCCCTCCATCCTTCTGAAATTGTAGAGTATTCTCCTGTAATTGCAAAGTATTAGCTTTCACAATATTAATAAACTCTTCCAAAGATGGAGCGGAGTTGTGATGGGAAGCTTCTGGTATGTACGAGAATTGTTGTATGTCCTGCAAGCTATCATGGAAGTAATTCTAGTGATTATCCCATCCATAATAAAAGTTAGGTTGATCAGTCCAAACATTGTTATAAGATTAAGAATATGAGTCATAAAAGAAATCCCTTTTGTCCATATCGAATTTTTTTTCAAATACGAAACAAAAAATGAAAAGATCACGTAATAATTGAAAAGAAATCAATTACAAACAAATATATACAAAACACCAATTAAATCAAAAACAAAAACTAAAACACTGCACTCCCTGACAACGACGCAAAAATGTGACTGCGTGTCATTATGTTAGTCAAAATAAAAAAAACTAGACCTACTACTATAGCAGTGGTGAGTCTAGGTCGATCCCACAGAGAGTGTATGTAAAGTTTATGAAATAAAATTAACTAGTGTTTAGGTTTATTGGGGGGGGGGGGGTTGTTTTTGAAAGAATAAAATAAATTGAAACTAATTAATAAAAACAAATTAAAGAAAACATGCAAAAAATTGATAAAAGTGGAGAATTCGGTATAGAATCGGTTCTTTAGTTCAATCTTGGCCTACATCCTAATTAAGCATATTTCATTACTTTATTGTTCTTAAATCTCTCTTAGCAACTACTAATCATGAGTTAATAATTAACTTAAGTTTTCCCTTATGTTTTGTTTAATCAAGATATGATCGTTAATTAAACTTAACTACTGAACAACCTAGGATACGATCTCTAGATTTAATTAGGCAGTAGCATTACGAATTAGGAATCCTAATGATTACAAATCGTTAGTCGCTACATATGAATTTCAACATAACAATTACGGATTATATTGAAATTCTAGCAATGGGTTTGCAATTAAATGATTCAATGAATGCATTAAAATCATCATTTCACAATACCCAATGGGTTCATACACAAATAACCAAATAATAACGAAAATCTAATTATCCATACATAATGCCCAAATCAATTAACATAGAATAACACAATCTAGGTTCAAACCTAGGAAGCATACTATGAAACAAAAATTAGTACCTTGGTAGCAAATTTATTATTTCCTACTAACTTCGAGATTTCAAAGACTATATGCCTCTGATGTTACTACGTCTCACATGAGATTACATAATGAACATGAGTAGTAAGATGATATAAAGAGCCATCCATCGCATGCACTAGCATGGAAACATTTCATTAACACCAATTATGAGTTTGCAGTTGAAAGTCGATATATTATATTAGGATTTTCGACATATGGATTCCAGCCTTTTGGTCAATCCGATCAATAATATTAATCATGGTCAATCATAATTACTCCTTATAATTTGCCTCTATGGATGTGTATGAATGAGGCATATATGTTCTTAATAGTGATTCTGTCAGGGCCTACAAGTCTAAAGCATAACACTAACGTATTCTTACAACCATTGATATCTAAATTGCATCATCTTTGAGAATATGGTGTGGAGACATACGACGTGTCTCTTAGACAAAATTTTAGGGAGAGCAACTTTGATATGAACTATTAGTGATTTCCTGGGGTATGATTGTTGGATTTATGTAAATAGAGTACCTTGGTAAGCAAGCGTATTTACATATAACTTAATTTTCTTCCAATTACTTTTGTAATGAAAATACTTATTATTAATAAAACAAAAAATTTTGGTTTTATTTGTATAAGCATCATATATCTGGTCATAAGGTACCAAGATTCTTTTGTAAGTAATATACATATACATGGAGATGTATGTGAAACATGTATATTAGTAGAATCTAAATCAGTTGTTTCATAGTTGAATAATCAAGTTAGTCGCTTGATTATAGTTTAGACTGTAGTGTTGCTATTTACCTCTGTGTAAGTAAAAGAGTTTAATTTAAGGGAATGATGAGTTTCATATCATGATATTAGTTGACTATCGATAATGGCACTATTAAATGAATCTGGAATCAAGTATGTTTTTAAAGAATAAAGTGGGTCATTACTTTAATCTTAAAACATTCACCTTAACATTTTTTTATTACGAATCACAATCTTGATGAGTGGTGAACTCATATGTGTTTCATTATAATTATTGATATAATTGGAATAGATTTTTACAGAGTATTAATCCAGTGTTTGCATGTTAGAATTATTAATTGAAATATGTATTAGGGAACATTCACTCAAATAAAGAGTTTATAGTGATATCATAACTTCTAGATGTTTTACGGAGTTTGGTGATTAAATTGGCAGCAATAGTTTGATGGACTAGCTAACCATCAAGTCTTAACACTAAGATAAGATCTTGTGTGTTAATCACCATATAGAATAAAACGGGAGATCTAGAAGTAAAAACCAACATAAAAACAAAACGGTAATTTTACCCTTTATTATACAGATGGCTATAATATGGTTCATAATAAAGTTTACAATTGTACATTTTATTTAAAACATGTATTCTCATAATATTTAGTAATTCAAGAGTTTAACAATTTGTCTTTAGGGGAATGACATTTGGTTAATAAACTGGAATTAATTATAATGAGATTAAGTTAATTCCGGGCTTATTGAAGCTTGAATTATATAAGTCCAATTAGATTCTCCATTTGGCTTTTAATAAGGTTGTCAAGTAAAGTAAGAAATATAAATAGAGTTTTTAAAGCCTATGGTTGAATATTGGGCTTACTTTAATTAGAAGTCCAAATGAACATTTAATATTGGGCTTGACTTTCGTTTGATTTGGTTAATTAGATTAATTAAATTGAAACAAAGTTATTAAAGAAAGAAGGAGGGCATATTTCAGTTTTTTTGAAATATGCTCTCCTTCAGTTGCACATTTAGGCATTGAATTGTTAAATTAAAGATGATTTTTATCATGCTTTTGTTGGGTTCCAGGCGGGTGGGTTCACCGCGGCAAATTAAAAGTTTTGCTGTAGTGAAACAATCGGAGCACTTGCAAGGATCCTTCGGGAAAAGTTCGTTGTGGCCAACTTTTGGCCTCACTACAGCGAAGTCCCAAAGTTGGGCAACACATCCTTCAGGTGAAATACGCCGCAACGAAATCCGAGACTTCGTCACAGTGAAGTTCCTGATTTATTCCAACCCTTTTGAGAAAAATAAGCCATGGCGAAAGTTCATCCTTCTCTAAGGCAACTCTCCTCGTATAGGTGAGAGGTGCTTTCGGGAAAGGTTCATCGCGGCAAACTTGTGGAAACCTGAACCAGACCCCAACATCAAACAATGCAAAAACACGTACAAGCATATATTTCTCACCACTCGTTAACCTAAAATTTCCAATATCCAACAAGGTCATATTCTTTATCGTTTGAAAATCATGGGCAAAACACAAATACACTTCATTGACATCAAAAGACAAATATATTTCATTTATATCAAAAGATAAGTGTTTTACAAAGATTTAATGGACATTTCAAGCCACAATGCATCAATGTCTCAAAATCCCAAAATACAAAAGATACTTGAACTAATAATACTTGAAATGCGACTAAAGCCTTGTGTTTACAAAATCTAGCTTAAAATACAAAAATATGCATAATCGAAGTGATGCCTTGACTCTCTTTCACTCGATCTCTTGCTCATCACCTGGAGATGGGAAGGAATGAGGGTGAGTTTAAAGCTCATGGGTAACAAGTTTATACTCGAGAACAAGCAAAACCATTTAACATCTTCATAACCATAGTAATTTTGCATTAAAATCATAAAACACTTATTTCTCAAATTCTCAACTTATCAAACAATCCATAAGCAACATAAGTCATGCATTCATCAAACTTGTCAACACATTTTAAACGCATAAGCAAATCATAATGGTTTAGGTAGGTCCATAGCGGAGTTCTTGTGAATCTCCAGAAATAACAGAGCATACTAACACAATCCCACATAATGGTCTTGTGTAGTTCATAAACAGAACGTACTATTGCAATCCCCCATAATGGTTTTGCGTAGTCATAACATGAGGGAGTCCATAAAGGAGCTTCATGCCACTAGCGGGCAGGCAGAAGAAGCCTTTAATAGAGTCAATATGCCCTTGACAGAATATAATGGACCACCACCACACAACATGTATTCCATAACTTGTAAACATATTACCCAAAAAGGCACATTTTGGAAACATGATTTCATAAGTACAATATATTTCCAAAAATCATTTCCATTCTCATTTCATAATTCAATCACAAAATTCATATAAAAACATGTAGCACTTTCTCAAAGCATTTAAAGAACAATAAATGCACATTTTTAAGGCAGTTAACTCAATTATAAACATGTAACCCACTTCGAATTTCCTTGCTTAAAAATTTTCTTAAGGATGCCTCTCCTCTTGCTCTTCTTGCCGTTCTTGATCCCCTTTAACAATAGTCAAAAAATTCCATTCAATAGGAATTCCAATTTAGAACCCAAAGAAATATATTTACTAAAACTGATTCTAGAATACTAAAACCCATGCATTTCCTAAGCTTTATGAACCAAAACCCTTTCAAAAAATCCCAAGGATTAAAATTAAACTTACTTTGAATCTTCACCAAATAATGAGATTATTGGCTCAAATGGAAGCTCTTCTCTTTCTCTTTCTTTTTCTCTTCTTGCACAACCTCAAATTCACTCTTAAAAACTAAGAAAAGATGAAACCTAACTCCTTTCTCTCTTCTTTCTTTCTTCTCTATGACACCCTCACTTCTTTCTCTCTTCACTCATGTTTTTCTTCTTCATTTAAAAACAAGACTACACTTCTTCTCCCACTTATACCCTTAATGAGTATAAAAGGTACACTTTGCCCTTCCTTTAAAGCCTTATGGCTTTTAAACTTAAATGCCCTATCAAAAATGCCATTTTTACACTACACTCTTACTAATTTAATTCAATTAACCAAAGTATTAAAATCCTACCAACATTGAAATACTAATTAACTTCAAAAATAATTAATCTATCAAGACCTCATAATTTATTTAAATCATGCTTCACTCAATAAAATAATTAAAATTTTTTGGGGGCCAACAGCTTTTATCATCATTAAATGGAGTAATGATTTTATCATTAAATGGTTTAATAGTTGTCTTTTAATTATGGCATGTAATGTAACCTTTTAGCATTCATTTCATTAAAGAAAGGAAGAGGTGCATTTAATGTACTCTCTCTTCCTTCTTTCATCCATAACCGAAAATGAGAAGGTCTCATTTAGGTTATGGGTCTTTTCATATAGCCATCTTAAACAAGTGAGAAGAGTCTCATTTATTGGCTTCTTTAGAGTAAGAAGTGTTCTTGCATTTTTTGGCTCACTCTCTCCTCTCATGCATGTATAGCCGAAACTTGAATGAGAATAGTCTCATTTTTGGCTTCTTTCTTCTAAAAAAAACCTCCTCAAAATATTTCTTATCCTTTCCCAGCAAAGGATCTTGTTAACCAAGTTGTCCTAGAAGAACAAGTGATAGATCGAATTGGTTGAGGATACAACAACAAGGAGAGGATACATTGACAAAGGAAAGGATACAAAAGAGTTTAAGCTATAGCAAGGATTCAGAGAGGGTACAAAAGTGAGGAGTCAAAGCTGTAGGAAGGAGTCGGTATATTTCTACCACCTTATTCTTATGTAAATTATTTTCCTTATATCGTATCACGTATGGCTGAAACATGTTGATTTGGTTATGTTATTTCCATTGCGTTTTCATTTCAAAAAAGTTTTGAAATGTACCATTTTAGATAAATCTTGCATGCTTTTGTTTTCAATCTAACAATTGGTATCATATCCATTTTATTATGCATGATTTCAGTTCCTATATGTGATACCTGGGTTGGCAATTGAATTTTGTATGCCGCATATTTTTTATGTGATAGAAATATATATTTGTATGTTTTTCTCTTTTGGTTATCTATAGAATATAGCTTTACCTAGTAAGTTTTCTTCATTTGGTTTGTAATAAGGAAGGTGGCCTATCATCGTCACGTTTCCTCCTTAGTTTCATTTTCTGTTTTCTTTGATTTTTTAATGTACAAAATTTTGCAATATTGAAGATGGAGGAACCATGGATTGAAGAGAAGAATAGGTAATGGTTTCAGTGTATCCTTTGGTGTATTGGCAAAGTTTCGATTTTGTGAAAACCAAAGTGCTTAAATTTTGTTTTAACAAATTTTCAATTTTGTGAAAACCAAGGTGCTAGAATTTTTGTTTTAACAAAGTTTCGATTTGATGAAATACAAGTGTTGGAATGTTTTTTGAGTGTCGGATTTACCAAAAACAAGAGTTGGAATTTTTGTTTTCATATTGCCAAAGTTTCGGTTTTGATGAAAAGCAATTGTTGGAATTTTTGTTTTCAAAGTGACAAAATTCAGTTTTATGAAAATGCCATTACACATTTTTTTACCGAATGGGCTGCGTCATATGGATAAAGAGTTTGAAGCATAAGATCCAAGTTGAATAAGAAATTTTTAGGCCTAAAAGCTTTTAATTTTATTTATGTTCTGGGATGGACAAGCAAATGTGGTGTATTAGTTCATGAGATGAATGGATGCAAAAAGTATGTGATATTATGTGATTCTATGCCATTTAAAAAATTGCCAACCCTAAGCTTTGCCATGCATTCATTATGTATGATTTATATAATGAAACAATATAGGATGGATAATAAATTGCATCTAGACAAGATGATATTTACTAAAACTTAAAGCCTAAAATGATTGAGTGGGAGAGGATGCTCATGTGAGAGTCCATGGTCTCCATATGATGGCCCATTTGCAAGTGGTTAAATGTTACTCCCCACCAGAGGGCATGAAAGCTAGACCTTGTATGATTTGGGTCTCCTTAAGGATAAGGCCACTCATTGGTAGCAAATGTGACCTCTTACTGAGGTATGGTTTACAAGTACCTTTGGTGGATGAATTAAATGGTTACACACTCAACATATTTTATTAATAACCTGCCCACCTTAGCTATGTTGGTAAAAGTATGGACCAAATCATGGTGCTTCTCAAAAAGTTACGCATGAAGATGCTTAGTGGTTTTTTGAGTGGGAGGTTCCCAGTTTTTCTTTTAATGGATAAGATGACCCACCATCACTTAGTTTGTTATAGATAAGAAAAAAACCATCGTATAAAGTTTTAAATTTTTTAAGTTTAGTTAAATCTATCATCATGCATATATGCATCATAATTTTATACAAAGTTCTAATATTGTTGACTAGTATGCTCATGGTTCAATAATTTATATTTTCAGACACAATCAACCACAATATGAATCCACTCATTTTGATCTTGACTAATAACAAATTGGAAGATGGAGAGAATTTTAATGAATGGAGACGTAACCTTGACATTGTTCTTTAATATGAACGAATTTCATAGGTATTAACGGATAATAAGCCTACACCTCTGGGTGACAACTAAACTTCTGAGCAAGTCCAACAACATGAGTGATGGCAGAGTGCTGATAAGACTACCAAGTGTTATATTCTAGCTTCTGTTAGTAAAATGTTGCAAAAGAAAATTGCATGCTTGAAAACTACTAGTGCAATGGTCCATCACCTATATGAGATGTTTAGTGTGAGGACCAGGTTTGCACGGATGAAAGCTATCCAAACCTTTCATAATCTCAGAAAAAAACTTGGTGAACCGGTGTGGGATTACATGCTTGAGGTAATCTCTATGGTTACTAAGGTTGAGATGCTTGGGGCGGATAAGGATGCAGACACGCAGATGATTATGATCATCAATAGCTCAAACTCATCTTTTCAGCAGTTTAAGTTATACTATAAGCTCAACAGCAAGGATTACACCTTGAGTGAGTTGATGAAAACCCTCTAGAGTACGGAGGAGATATTAAATATCAAGGCTTATGGTCCAGAAGCTAATGTAGCATCTTCTTCTAAGCCTAAGGGTAAGGGCAAGCAAAAGAAGAAGGGGTCCAATAAAAAAGAAGGTCCAAATAGGGGTCAAGGTCTAACCCATGAAAAAGAAGGCGAAAGCGGACACCAAGGGAAAGTGTTTCCAATGTGGTGAGTAGGGTCACTAGAAAAGAAACTGTACGGTCTACCTTGAGTCCCTCAAAAGTAAACAAGGTATGAGTTTCCAAAGTTTGTTAGGAACTAGAAATATGGTAGATTTTGATTATTAGATATTAGATTTAGGAGCCACTAACTATATTTGCAATTCTTTGCAGGGGTTCCACCAAAGGAAAAGACTACATAAAGGCCAGTTTCAAGTCAAGATAGCAGATGGATCCTATGTTTTAGCAAAATTAGTGGGAGTAATTATCTTGGACTTTCCTAGTGGTCATAGGTTATATTTGGAGAATGTATATTACATTCCACTGATTGTAAGGAACATGATTTATGTTTTTGTCTAATAAAATATGGTTATTCCTTATATTTTGCAAATGTTGTTTCAATATATGAGAATAAGGATTTTATTTGTAATGCGACAATTAAACAGGGACTGTTCTTTATAGAACCTATGGAAGGCTCACTAAACACCATATAATTAATAAAACCAAGATAGTCCAATGACTCTAGCATTAATTTAAAATATCTATGGCATTTAAGAATGAGTCATATCAATTAGAAAAGACTTGACAAGTTATAGAAGGATGGGATCCTTGTGGGCTTGGATAATGATCCATTACCTTCCTGTGAAACTTGTATTGAAGGAAAAATGAACAAAGTCTCAGTTCCTTCCAAAGAAAACAGATGTGAATCCACGTTGGACTTGGTACACACTGATGCGTGTGGGCTCATAAACGTACAAGCTAGAGGAGGTTATAAATATTTCATAGCCTGTATAGGCGATTACTTTAGACATGGCTATTTGTATTTGATGCATAAAAAGAGTAGGTCCTTTGAAAAGTTCAAAGAATTCAAAGCTGAAGCTGAGAAGCAGCTAAGTAAGCCATTAAAACAACTTTGATCGGATTGAGGCTGAGTACTTATTTGGAGAGTTCCAACAATTTCTAATTGACAATGGAATTGTTTCCAACTTGTCAGCTCCTCGAACACCTAAACATAATGGTGTAGTACTTTATTGGAGATGGTAATATCAATGATGTTCTACGCTAGCCCTCTAGAATTGATCTGGGGATATACCATATAAATGATAACTTATCTTTTTAACTTTGCTCCATCCAAATCGGTGCCTAAAACACCTAAGGAGTTATGGATTGGCTGAGTGCCTTCATTGTGGCACTTAAGGACTTAGGGTTGCCCAGCCCATGTTATAAGGATTGAATTCAAAAAGACGGAACCAAGATTAGAAGTATGTTTATTTATAGGATATCCTACAGGTACATGAGGGTATTAGTTTTACAATCCTCAGGAGAGGAAGGTATTTGTGTCGACAAATGCGACCTTTTTGGAGGAAGAATTTGTGAGAAATCACAAAGGAAGAAGAGAAGTAATACTGAAGGAGTTAGTTATTTCATCTAAACCAAGAGTTGATTTGGATATAGTAGAACAAGATGTCGAAATGGATTCAAGAGTTAAATTAGAAGAGCAGCCTGAATGTCAAGTAATGCCTAGACATAGTGGGAGGGTTGTAAGACAACCAAACAGGTATCTAGGTCTAGGAGAAGCCATAACTGCCATCTTGGATGAAGAAGAATCATATCTTATTACTTATACACAAGCTATTAATGATGTTGATGTAGAAAAATGGCTCAAGTTGATGGAATCAGAAATAGATTCCATGTACACCAATAAAGTCTAGTTCCTTGTAAATGGATCTACAAAAGGAAAAGAGGATCTGATAGGAAGGTAGAGACTTTTAAAGCTAGATTGGTAGCTAAGGGCTATACTAAAAAAGAGGGTATAGACTATGAGGAGACTTTTTCTCCTATTGCCATGCTTAAGTTCATCAGAATTCTTTTGACTATAGTAACCTATTTTGATTATGAAATATGGCAAATGGCCGTCAAAACCGCATTTCTTAATAGGGATCTTGAGGAGACCATTTATATGGCCTAATCAGAAGAATTCATTGAGCCAGGTAATAACCATAAGGTATGTAAATTGTAGAGGTCCATTTATGGACTTAAGCAAGAATCTAAGTCTTAGAACATTAGGTTTGATCAGTCTATCAAAACCTATAGATTCATACAAAACCTAGATGAGCATTGTGTCTATAAAATGATAGAAGAAGGCAAGGTTAATTTCCTAATCCTATATGTCGATGAAATTCTACTCATTAGGAATGATGTAGGAATGTTATTTACGATTAAGCGATGGATGAACGAACAGTTCTCAATGAAGGATTTGCGAGAGGCTAGCTATGTTCTAGGGATCAAACTTATAAGGGATCGTAAGAATAAACTGATAGCCTTATTTCAAATAACCTACATTAAGAACATGCTCGATAAGTTTGCCATCAAGATTCCAATAGGGGTTTCACTTCTACTAGACATGCAATCAAACTTTCAAAGCAGCAAACACCAAAGACCCAAGAGGAGGTCAAATGCATGCATAACATTCCTTATGTTTCAGCAGGTGGAAGTTTAATGTATGCTATGCTTTACACTAAACTGAATATCTGTTATGCAGTGGGATTGGTAAGTAGATTCTAGTCCAATCTAGGAATGGAGCATTAGACTATGATTAAGTGCATACTAAGGTATCTTCGTAGGACAAAGAACTTAATGCTTGTTTACTCTAGAACTAACCTTGTTCCAACAGGATATACAAATTCTGATTTCCAATCAGATGTTAATTCAAGGGAATCAAACTCTAGTTCTATATTTATTTTAGGAGGTAGAGCCATAATTTGGAGGAGTATCAAGCAATCTTGTGTTGCTAATTCGACTATAGAGGCTAATTATGTTGCTGCTTGTGAAGCAGCAAAAGAAGCAGTCTAGATCCGCAAGTTCCTGAATGATTTAGAGGTAGTTTCTAAGGCAAAAAAGGCCATTACACTTTATTGTGATAATAGTGGGGCAGTAGCTAATTCTAAAGAACCTCGGAACCATAAAGCTACCAAAAACATTGAGAGAAAGTATCATCTCATAAGCGAGATAATACAACGTGGTGAGGTGAATGTGGTAAATATTCCTACAGAGCAAAACCTTGCTGGTCCATTTACGAAGATGCTATCTCAAAAGATTTTTGAAGGTCAGCTAGCAAGAATGGGAATGAGGGATATATCAAACTTGCTTTAGGACAAGTGGGAGATTATTGGAGTTATGTAAATATAATGCCTTGGAAAGTAAGTGTATTTACATATAACTTAATTTTCTTCCAGTTACTTTTGTAATGAAAATATTTATTAATAACAAAATAAAAGAGTTTGGTTTTATTTATGTGAGCATCATATATCTAGTCATAAGGTACTAAGATTCTTTTGTAAGTAATAAACATATACATGGAGATGTATGGGAATCATCTATATTATCATAATCTAAAATTAGTTGATTCACAGTTAAATAATCAAGTTGGTCACTTGATTATGGTTTAGACCATAGTGTTGCTATTTATCTCCATGTAAGTAAAAGAGATTACTTCGAGGGAATGATGAGTTTCATATCATGATAGTAGTTAACTACCGATAATGACACTATTAAATGAATCTGGAATCAAGTATTTTTTAAAGAATAAAGTGGGCCATTACTTTAATCTTAAAGCATACACCTTAACATTCTTTTATTACGAACCACAATCTTGATGAGTGGTGAACTCATATGTGTTTCATTCACTCAAATAAAGAGTTTATAGTGATATCATTACTTCTAGATGTTTTATGGAGTTTGGTGATTAAACTGACGCTAATAGTTTGATGGACTAGCTACCTATCTAGTCTTAACACTAAGATGAGATCTTATGTGTTAATCACCATATAAAGTGAAATGGGTGATCTAGAAGAAAAAAACCAACATAAGGACAAAACAGTAATTTTACTCTTTATTGTGTGGATGGCTATAATATGGTTCAGAATAAAGTTTACAATTGGACATCTTATTTGAAACATGTATTCTCATAATATTTAGTAATTCAAGAGTTCAACCAATTATCTTTAGTAGAATGACATTTGGTTAATAAGCTGGAATTAATTTTAATAAGATTAAATTAATTTCGGGTTTATTGGAGCTTGAATTATATAAGTTCAATTAGATTTCCATTTGGCTTCTAGGATGGTTATCAAGCAAAATAAGAAATACAAATAGAGTTTTTAAAGCCCATGATTGAATGTTGGGCTTACTTTAATTAGAAGCCTAAATGAACATTTAATATTGGGCTTGATTTGGTTTAATTTGATTAATTAGATTAATTAAATTGAAACAAAGTTATTAAAAAAAGGAGGGCATATTTCAGTTTTTTTTATAACTAAATGGGCAGCTGCACATTTAGCATTGAATTGCTAAATTAAAGACGGTTTTTATCATTCTTTTATCATCATTAAATGGAGTAATGATCTTATCATTAAATGGTTTAATAGTTGTCTTTTAATGATGGCTTGTAATGAAACCTTTTAGCATTCATTTGATTAAAGAAAGGAAGAGGTGCATTTGTTGTATTCTCTCTTCCTTCTTTCATCCATAACTGAAAATGAGAAGGTCTCATTTAGGTTATTGGTCTTTTCATATAGCCATCTTAAACAAATGAGAAGAGTCTCATTTATTGGCTTCTTTATGATGGATTAAAGAATGAAGTGATGCATTGGATGCACGTCACTTCTCTCTTTCATGATAACCGAAATTGACAAGGAGAGTAAGGAGTTTTCTTGCATTTGTTGACTCACTCTCTCCTCTCATGCATGCATAGCCAAAACTTGAAGAAGAATAGTCTCTTTTTTGACTTCTTTCTTCTAAGAAAAATCTCCTCAAAATATTTCTTCTACTTTCCCCAGCAAAGGATCTTGTTAACCAAGTTGTCTAAGAAGAACAAGTAGTAGATCAGATTGGTCGAGGATTGGAGAGGATACATTGACAAAGGAAAGGATACAAAAGAGTCAAAGCTATAGTAAGGATTCGGAGAGGATACAAAGCAAGGAGTCAAAGCTGTAGCAAGGAGTTCATATATTTCTACCACCTTGTTCTTATGTAAATTATTTTCCTTATACCGTATCATATATGGATAAAACATGTTGATTTGGTTATATTATTTCCGTTGCATTTTGATTTCAAAAAAGTTTTGAAATTTACCGTTTTAGCCAAATCTTGCCTACTTTTGTTTTCAATCCAACAATGACATGCTGTCTAGATGGAGCACAATAGGAAAATTGGCTTGTCCTCATTGTGGCAATGATTCTAATGCATTTTATCTTCCAAACAGGGCCAAAACATCTTGGTTTGACAACCACATGAAACTTTTTCCTTCAGATAATCCATTTAGATGCAATAAACAAAAGTTCATTAAGAATAGAATGGTACAAACACCTACTTCCCCTCACAGAGTTGATGAAGAGATATTATAGGAGATTGAATTAGGGTTGTTAAAAGTTACAGATTTTGAAGCTGATGAAGTTGATACAAGCATTAGTAAAAACATTGGTTGGAGAAAATGAAGCATTTTTTAGGATTTGCCATATTGGAAAACTAATTTGGTCCATCATAACCTAGATGTGATGCATATTGAAAAAAAATACTTTTGATAATTTTTTCAATACCATAATGAACATTGAAAGAAGGAAAAAGGATAATGCAAAATCATGAGCTTATTTGAAACTTTTCTGTAGAAGAAATGTGTTATATAAAGATCTTTGCACCAATAAATATTTGAAAGCACATTACACTTTCATTAAAAACAATAAGAAATTTTGTGTGAATGGTTGAAAAGTCTAAAGTTTCCCAATGGTTATGTTTCAGACTTGGCAAGGTGTGTAGACTTGAGGAAGTACAAATTATTTAAGATGAAAAGCCATGATTGTCATGTATTTATGCAAATGATAATTCCAATTGCATTTATGGAGCTACAACGGAGCAAGGTTTGGGAAGCTATAATAGAATTAGGTTTGTCTTCAAAAGTTTAACATCATCTAAAATAAAGTTGGCTAAAATGGAAAAACTAGAAAGGGAAATTCTAGTTATCTTGTGCAAATTGGAAGGGATTTTTCATCCAAGCTTCTTTGACTATCTAGAGCATCTACCTGTACATTTAGCACACGAGGTTAAACTTCCTAGCCCAGTTCAATATCAATGGATGTATCCATTTGAGAGGCAATTATAATTAATATTTAAATAAAAGTTATAACATATTTTAATAACATAATTGTAATAACCCTATTTGTAATGTAGGTATTTGCATCACTTGAAGAAAAATGTCGAAAACAAGGCTAGAGTTAAAGGTTCGATATGTAAGGCCTATTTAGTGGAGGAAGCAAGTACATTTTGTTCACATTATTTTAAGTTGTATATGTACAAAAGAGAAAGAAAAGTTTCTCGTAATGGAGATGGGAGAGAAACGGGTGATGTTAATGGTAACTTATCCATTTTCACATATTCAGAGAAACATATGGACTTTTAATAAGAGGAATGTTAACAGCAGAAGAAATAGAGGTTGCCCATGGTTAAAATTTATTAAATTGTCTAAAAGTTCAACCTTTCATGCAATAAGTTTAAGTTGATTTTGAAATAGATTATTTGAGTTTCAGAAGTTACTGTTGTTCACAACTAAAATACATAATAATGCTTTTAGATTATAAGAGAAATGGTTACATGAGCTAACTCCTGAAACAACGCAGGAAGATATCGATAAAGAAGTTGAAAGAAATTTTCTTTGATGATTTGAGAAATATGTAAATTTCACTTGTAATAATTGAAGTGGTTGAATTATCATATCAAAGTGATTATATGACATTACACTATTTAATATGATAAAATTTTTTTGTGTAGGCCTTAGAAAATTCAATAAAGAAAAAGTTCATATATGACCTTGCAAAAGGACCTTTGTAAATTGTTAAATCGTATCTGGTGTATTTTGTTAATGGATATAAATTTCATACAGAATATCATGGTTATAGCATGGCAACAGTAAATAGTGGGGCTTACATATAGGAGAATTGATGAATTACTATGCTAAAATTATTGAGATAATTGAAATTAAGTATCTTACAATGCCAATAAAATAGAGTGTCATATTTAAGTGTGAATGGTTCGATCCAACTCCTAATGTTGGAACAAAAGTGGACAGTCAATACAATCTACTTGAAATCAACCAGTAAAGAAGATTTAGTGTTGGCGATGCAAGCGATCTAGGTGTATTATATCCCTTTTCCTAGCTTACGACAAGATCAATCAGATTGATTGGCCGTATGCAAAGTAAAACCTAGAGCTATTTTTGAATTACAAGGAAAAGGAAAAAAAAATAGAATTAAAAGTGAAGCATTTCAGGAAGATGTTTTTGAAATAAATGTATGTATAACGTATGACAGGAATTAACCTTTGAATGATTCAAACAACAAATACGTTGAAATTTCATTTGGAGAGGATGAGTGGGGGTGAGAGATTTGAAGAAAAGCCTAAGTTTCATTTTAATTCTTTGGAAAAAGAAGATGATGGTGATTTTGATATACAATTAAATGCTAGTGATTAATTTGTGTTTGAAATAGAATATTATATGAATAATTCTATTATTGCATCAACAATATATTGTTATATATTGAATTTATATTGTTTTATTACTAGAAAATTCAATAAAATGTGAATTTTAGGTTAAAAATATGCCATAAAAAAGAAAACAGGATGTGATGTAGCCAAGGTTCAAGTTACAACAATTTGGAGAAGCTAGTGCATTTCGAGGTTAAGCATATGTTGGATCAGAAAAAGAAAGTATGTCATTTTTGGAGAAATGGTAGATTTCAAAACTTTTTAAAAATATTATTTGCAGCAGAAGCGATATATCCAAATCATCATGCCAATCTATACATGATATGGTATAAGGATAATAATAAACATAAACAAGATGAAGAGTA
>JANIJH010000008.1:54813718-54827007 GCA_024520975.1 Erythroxylum areolatum | reverse complement strand
TCCATTAGGAAAGATCTTGCACAACATCATTGTCATTCATAATTTTAAATACATCAAAACAAACATGTCCCATTTCTTTATTACCTTCGCTTCTTGTTTTATCTATTTTCCACTGTTATTACCTAGCTTTTCAATATGCCTTATTTATATGTTGGACAATTATTTTCTGAATTTTTTAATGTAGATCAACATGACTCGCCACCCTATTCTCAAACAATGACACAAACGACGACACAAACTGTCACTAAGAAAGGAAGGTTCTTACAAGAAAAAAAGACTAGCAACACTTCAGAATATTATTGAGTCAAGGTTAGACAATTTCACTGCTAAGTTTGAGTCTATTTGCGAACAAATGGCCTCATAATATGCAACTGTTACAAATACTTTGACTGCGAAGTTTAAATCTGATTCCCTAACTAATGAGAAGATGTAAGAGCTCATCAATGAGCTTGTTAATATTGGTATATCTCAAATGGATGTTGGTAAGGCTGCTGTGTTATTATGTAAAGATCTTGCCAAAGTTCAGGTTTTATTTGCTTTGTCAAGTTATTTAAAAAATTCTTTTATACCTGGATTCCTCTATCCATCTTCTAGTCTATGAATCATTCAAGGAAACATATTAATATTTTTGTAAGTATTATAAACTTATGATGCAATTGATGTTGCCTAACCAGGTTATTTTGTATTAGTTGGGTCTTTTGTAGTTGTAATGCAAACAATGTTTGTAATGTTAACCTGGTTATTTTGCATCAATTAAAGGCTTTTGGTTAAGTTATTATGTAGACAACAAATATTTTACATCATTTGCATTATCAGAGGAATGTAAATTGTATTAAACTATGTTACTTGAATTTACTAAAACAATGAAATGGTAGATATTATGTTATGTTGATGAATTATACAATATTTTTTATTATTAAACTATATTTTGAGGATATTATGTAACTAATGATATGTTGATGCAAGAAAATATTGGAGTATTTCTTTCAAGGGCTATTGGAAATGAAATACTGCAATATATTTGATTTTAAACATTCTATCATTATAAATAGGGTGTATAAAATATAATTAATTAAATTATATTTAAAATTTAATATAAAACAAAATTTTAACAAATATTTATTTCTCAAGATTTTTAACAAACCAACCACCATCAAAGGTAATGGTAATCATTATTTCATCTTAACTAACCAACATAATTATAATGATTATATCCATTCCTATTCTTCCCTATATTCATTCACATTCTCATTTCCATTCCTATATGAACCAAACGCCCCCCAAATAGACAACGATCATATTAGGTCATCTACAAAATTGATAAAATATACAGTCGCACGTCTTGCCTTTATATTCATTGGACTATAACTATTTGAATCAGTTAACTATAATGGATTAGAAGCTTGTATTCCCTTTTTAAATGGCTTTCTTGCCATTTTACTAGCTAGATATTGCTCACAGATAGGTATATTTAGATTACTTGAAACGTCTCCTTTAGCTAATTGAATTATTCAATTTACCTTTATAACCTAGTTTAGCATAACACAAATTTACATTATTATTGAAATTACTAGATGATATAAATAAGGAATAACTAATATCTCTTATATTGTAAACAAAATTTATTATAATAAAACTATTCAACATAAATATATAAACATAAAAAATGATTTCAAAATGAAAATTTATTCCTTCATTATGTTAATTTTAATTAAATACATGTTTAGTTAATACTATATGTTAATTTTAATTAAATACATGTTTAGTTAATACTAAAACATAAATAAAATTCGTTAAATATTTGGAGTAAAGAACACCTTATGTAGGATCAGGAGTCAACCACCATACATGTCTAACTTATATTCCAATTCATTATATAAGAACTCTCGAGTTTTCACTTACATAAATCCATCATATTTCATGTGGGATTCCACACAAATTTATGAGGGCATCTTTATACTTTGTTATATAGTTTATGGCTCCTACGTTTGTAATATAAAAGATTGAGTTTAAAAAATAGAAAAAGAGAAACATAAAACAAATATTTTTACTAAAAGGTTATACCTTTTTAGGCTTGTTATAATTATGAGAAAATGATCCTTATTTCCATAATTATAGTTATTCACTCTTTTAACTTTTCTTATTGAAAAGATATTTTCCTTTAATATGTTAGTACCGCTTAACCTTCTTAGAGTCCTAAGTATTTTAACTATTTTTCTTTCCTCTTTTATATTTAGGCTTACTGTGATTTTTATATTTACTATTCATAACTCTATAAGAGATAGAATCAATTGTATATGCCTTAAAGGTCATCTTTGAAGTTTCAAGATGTTCTTCTTATATTACAAGATGCCTTATAGCAGCTCCATTGTCTTAATGCTCTCATTATGAATCAAATGGATTTTTATATACTCCAAATTATAAAGCAGAGAATAAATTACTACTTGCACTTGTTCATCATATAACTCATGACCAACATCTCTCATCTCATTGATTATGTTTGACATATGCCTTAGAATGCTTTTGTATTGTATGGTCAAGTCACTTTTATATGTGTCAAACTTGATTGTAAGTGATCTCATTGAAGTCATTAAGTGCCTCCAAATCAAACAAATAAAGTGAAACACATCTCTTTAGCAGTTTTATGCCATTTAAACTCATGCATAAAGCCATTGTCCATACTATTCAGCTATATCATGTGAGCTAGCAAGTTCTTCTTTTCCTATATCATATATGCATCATAATCCATTTCATGTTGATTTGTATTACACTCCTTACTTATATCGATAACTATATTTAATAGTTTTATAGCCTTATGTTCTTTTAGCAAATATTGGAATTTCATGCTCCAAATTCCATAATTGTCAACATTCAACTTTCACATTTGTTAAGCTCAGTAATAATGTCCTTTAATGCAATAGCCATATTTGAAACACTAAGTTTCTAATAAAGAAGTACATTATTGTATATACAGGTTAATTTCATGTTAAGCAGACATTTACCTTGTAATATTATGGATAATATAAATAAAATTTTCAATTGGTTATGAAATCAACATTTTATAAAATTCTTAATCACCATTCATATAACAATCACTTAACATATGTCATATTGATGATTAAGAAAACAAAGAACATGATTATACATAGAGAAACAAAACATAAAATAACCTATAACAAACATGTAGTTTAACATTATATATATAACATCGATATAAATATGTCCATATTTAGCTAAAAAAATAAATTGTCACACATTACATATGTAGTTCCACATGGATTAAATAAATTCTAAAACAAAAATTCTTAGTGCTAAGTCACTATTTTGTTCTTCAAGATCAAAACAAAAGAGAATGGTAACCCACCCTATAAAAAGGCATAAAAACCTATACTATCATGTTATTGTGATACTAGAAATGAGACAAATGATTATAGAAATTTTAGAAAAATAGCCAAACTGATTTAATCAAACAGGGAAGATTAAACCATACCCTAAAAGAAAATAGTAGGGATGATAAATCAACAAATCAATATGTTTGATGAATACCATCTATAAGGATTGCTAATTTTCAATTATCTCCTTGTGATGTGGTTATTCACGTGGAATGCCTACACCACAACTCAACATTTCGTTATCATTTAGTAACTCATTTGTGAATGTTACTATTGAAAATGTCATGGCAAGGCTCAAGATTTAGATTTCTTCAAAGCTTAAGCGTTGTATAATCCTATAAGCTTTCCTCTTACCTTTGAGTTACAAATTTTAAGTAGGTGGAGTTCTTGTTTGACAATCAGCAGATTGTATTAGCTATTAGCTAATTTCATCAGCAGTTAGATGATAACAAATTAATATGGTTGATTTGACCACTAGATAACATCAATTATTTATTTAAAGATGTTTGGTAAAATTAACTGTTTAGTATTAGCTGTTTATGTGTAAAATGACCTATGAGGTCATGGTTTAAAAAAAGATTTATAAGGACATGAGTAATATATCTTAGTATTTCTTTGAATATTTTCAATAAGAATTTATGATTATTTGCTTTAGTTAATCAATCAAAATTAAATAAATTAAAATCTATTTGCCTACGTTCAAAATAAAAATTATTATTTAAAGTAATTTTTGTAAAATATTTAAATTAATCTTAGAAACTAAACTGAGAAAATGTAGTAGTTAATGAGCGTAAAACTTATTTTAAATTATATGAAGATGTAATCCCTTAATAAAATTAGTCTTATCTTACAACTAAAACTAAAAAAGATTTTAAATAATTTTATCTATTAAAATTAAGATTAAAATAATTTTTAGACATACTAACTATTTGTAGAAACATTTTTATGTTTAAAAATATTTAAATATAAAATATTTTTTAATTAATGCTTTAATTCTTCTTAATTATAAAATTTAATCTAAGTATTAATAAGTACAATAAATGCAACCCGAAACTTTCCTGCCCAAGCCAATCTTTGAATCTCTCATTATAGTAAAATTTGGTAGTAGTTTTTGTATTGTCCAATACCAAATCCAATGATACTTATTTTATTTAGTTTAAAACAAGATCATAATTTTTAAAAATAATGATACTGAAGTACAAAATTTTATTAAATAAAAAATTCCAACTTGGTTTAATTTTTAAATAATTTATGCTTATCTCTCTCTCTCTCTCTCTCCCTCCCCTCTCCTCTCTTGAAAATTGTAATAACTTTCTGGCACAATCGCCTTTTTGTCCCTTAATTTCTTAGCCGCTAGAGTAAAAAGCTCCTCATGGAAGAGTTTTCAAAAATAACAGATTAAGTTCAATCCACCAACCCAATCAGCTGATTGGCAAACACGATTATCAGTGGTTTGATGTGGTTAAATAATCAAATTCCTCTCAACCCACCAAAAAATAGCTTATCAATCATTTACCAAACAAGATGGGAGTCTTTTATATTGCATTTGTTGTTAGCACCATATGATATAACTATGGGAATTAACTATTGAAAAGTGACAATTAATGTGAGTGGTAATGTCTGGAACCATAAGCAAGATGCACTTATTAAAGTCGAGGAGAAGGCCTTGTATTTGATGGCATAAAATGCTTAATACAAATCTTTATTCCTTATATATGTGAACATGATCAACTACATCATAAATACTATAGATTTTTCATAGTTGACATCTTTAACATGTTTAGCAATTATTCTACTAGGACATCAGGAATTAAAAAGATTGTTAGGGTTTTAACATGGTTCCTTCCAATGATGGATATGGGTTATGAGCATGTTCCTTCCAATGATGGATATGGGTTATGAGTCGTTGTCTTTCTTGCATCTACTATGTTTTTTTTATATCAATTGATTAACTCGTTATCCTAACATCTTGATTACAGTAGTTATGTCCTTGTATTGTTCGTTAGTTTGAGTAGTTTTAAGAGTGTTGGCTATTTCAGTGAAGTTGGCATATGAGTCACTTTATTGCATATCCATTGTTCTTGCTCTAAATGAAGATACCTTAGCTAGTTTTAAAGTTTTCTTAAGTGGGAATATTCAAGTCTTTAAAAAGATTCTATGGATGACAATAAATATTATAGACTAAATTTAGGATAGGTATGTTGGATAACTTCTCATATATGCAGACTTGAAAAAAATAAAATAGTCATAATGTGAGGACAACTTCTCAAGTATGTAGGCTTGAAAACATAGTGTTGGGGTTATTCCTAATAAGGAAACTTAGAAACTTAAGTCAATGGGCGTAAAGGTTGTTAGTATATAGAGAGAATTTTCAACTAAATTTGTAATGATGGTAGTTATTAGAAAGGTTTTCTTAGACACCAAACTTATACCCCAAGTTGTGCTTATTCTTTTGCACGACAATCTCACTTGGGTCTATTTAAGCAAGATTTAGCCTTCCTATATGATTGTTGACAAACTAACTTGCTTTCAAACACCTCATGAGCCTTGAGTGTTTAACTCTCACACTTTTGAAAATGATCGAGAATGCACTAAACTAACAAAGACAACAATAGGAGCATAAAAGAGAAAAAACAAGTGCTAACCTTTATTACTTCTCTCAAAGTATACAGAGAAATGATCTCTCAATCTGCTGTAAGGAGCAAGGCTCCAAGGAAATACTTATAGGCATCTCTAGCTTGATAACTAAGTCAGAATCCTAGCTGAACTTAACTAACTAGATCACATCTTATACTAATTAGATTATATCATATTATCCAATAAGATGACATCCTTATCTAAATAGGACTATCTGATAGGATCTATCTACATTATAACTAACAAAATAAGAGATTACATCTATTTAGGAATGATACATCCATATCTATGAAGATCTCCACTATCTTCAGATGATCCTTCTACATGGTCTTTATCTTTTAGAGTTGATTTCTATCTACTATGATCTTATTCATCACATCATCTAAAATCTCCCCACGATCTATCCATTGATGACAAGTCATCTAAGCCTAAATCCTTTCATAGCATACTGAACCAATGCTTACCCACGTCAAGCCCATTAGTCATGATCCATTCATTTGAGAATACACTAAGTCCTTAATCCATAAAAAACTTAGTCTTATCCAAATCGAACCACATAGGGTTTAAAAATTTATCAAAACTCACACCATGCTTGATTTAACTTCCTTTGTTACCTTATGCTTTCATATGCCATCGTCATGCATGTGATCTAACTAACCTTTAACCTAAGGGCCATTTCTAGCTAACTATGAAGTGCCTTTATGTGTTAAGGGGCTAACAAACCACCTTTACTAGATGAATTTGACCCCTTGTCAAATTATGTTGAAGGTAGACGTTTACCTAATCCTCAAAATGTCATAAGGAAGTATCTTTCTCCCTTGTAGCTTCCATGATTGATTTTCCCATCCATTGGATTAAGGATTTAGTCTTTTGATTCTTCTTATGTTGCCATATTGTTTGATGATCCAAGATATTCTCCACTTAATCTTTAAATTGTTTTCTCACCACAGGTGGAGCTCTCTTCACCTGACTCCTATTTATATCTAATGCATCCTCATAATAAGGCTTGAGAAAATTGACATGAAAAGTAAGGTGAACCTTTAGTCTCTTGGGCAACTTCAATCTATATGCCACATTTTCCACTTTACTTGGCATTTCAAATGGTCTATCATACTTAGGTACTAATCCTCGATGTACTTGCTTACTCAAGATCTTCTTCCAAATTTATGAGGTAAGCTTTAACCATACCTTGTCTCCTATGTCGATCTCTAATGTCATCCTCCATAAGTTCGCTTGCTTTATTTGTCGGGAAGCTTTTTGAAGATTGTTGGTCAGGTAGTCAAAGCCCCCAAAATAATTTTGATTCTCCAAACTTCATATAGTAATCATGGAACCAGTCGAATCTTTAGAGAACTAAACACTAGTTTGCCAATTTCAAGTAAAAAAATTTAAAGGGGATTTTAATTAAGTAATTGATTAGCTAAAATTAATAGGAAATCAAATTAAATCAATTGAATATAAAAGTGAGAAAGTCAAGATTTCCAAACTCCGATTTAAGGAAAAGATATAATCTAATTGTAACATTAATCATTGGTTTAAAAAGAATATTTTTCATAATTCAAGTAGTTAGTCTAAAACATATTAGGCTAACTGTAATAAGTCTCAAAATTTCCTAAATTAATTAGTTCAAACCCAGCATCCAAACCAAAACTTACCATCCATTGAATGGGTGTAATAACATGCCATATCAAATAAATGATAACAATAAGCTTAGTGAAAAAGACTAATTCTAAATTAAATAATTTAGATAACTGCAATTATTCAACTTAATTTTCTTGTTTATCATAAGTTAAATATGCAATTTCATAAATAACCTGTTTGCTACTTGTACTAATCTTTCATGACAATTATGGATCATTGAATTTATAGATAACGATAGAATAATCAATATTGATTTAAATTATCAAAGTAATCAATATTAATCATTCATGAAATATGAGAATTAAAAACAAGAAATACTTGAATTAAAACGTGAATAAAAGGTTTAGAACACAAAATCTCAGAAGGTTATAATTAGAATATCGGATCTTTTTGAATCAGAACGATTGAGTTTAACCACATATGACTTTTGATCTAATAACAAAAATTGAAGAAAGACAAAGAATTGAGAGAAAAGTAAGAAGATAACCTTTTATGTTATGAGAAACGCCCCTTCTATAAGGTTTTCTTGATCTAATCATAATCTAATTCTACCTTGCAAATATGTTTATCTAAAACAAATTCAAATTCAAATTCCTATATGATAGGGATAGAAAGAAGTTTTCTAGTTAAACTCCAACTCTTCAATTGATCAGCCTTATCCATTACAGTAATTTCTTCACTTCATCCAAAATTTGTGATTTATCATCAATATAGTCCTATTTTGATGCAATCTCTACTTTTCATCTCCTAAAATAAAATAAACATTAAATTTTCATATTTAAGCACTAAAATAAATCTAAAACAAAGAAGTTAATATAAAATAATAAATCAACATTAGATTTTATCGACTGTACCTCACCTCATCCAACAACTCTTGTTTCTCCATTAGAAAATTGTATGCTGTAGGACACTTGCTACCTATCTTTTGTTGTGCAATCTTAAGTGAAGTGAGAGGTTGTTGTCCTAAGACTAGTCTCAAAGTGAATCTTCTCCATAACAGAAGATTTGAGTAAGTTATGGCAAAATTGTGTAGTGTCAAGTAAATTTAACCAATTACGCTGATTTTTACTTACATAATGCCTTAAGTATTCCTCTAATAGAACTTTGATTCTCTTCTTTTGGCCATCCCTTTGTGATTGATTTTCTGTTGAAAGCTTAAAATCTCAACCACTAATGTTGAAAAGAGACGTCTAGAATCGACCTGTAAATTTGGTGTCCCAGTCACTCACAATGTCCATAAGACTCCGAAGTATTTCACCATATTCTGACAAAACAACTCCACTTTAATATCTAAGGGACAAATTAAGGTTGCTAGTATGAAGATTGCATATTTAGAGAATCAACCTATAAACACCATGATTGTCGCTATGTTGTCCACCTTTGGAAACTCAATAATAAAATCCATCAAAATTGACATCCACGGTCTTTTGGGAATGGATAAGGGTTATAGCAAACCAACTTCAATCTTCATCTTGGACTTATTGAACTTACACACAAGGTATGTCTTGACATAAAATTTGATGCCTTTCTCCATATTCAGCCAATAGTAGGAATGAGCTACGAGTGCCATCATCCTTTGAACTCTAGGGTAACTAGCCGACTATGAGTCATGCGTCTCCTTTAATAGTTGTTTTCGCAAGTCACCAAAACTCGGCACGTATACTTGACTACTCTTAGTCATCAATAGCCTATCATTATAGAGCTAAAACTTGCATACAACATCTTCCTTAACTTGTAACATTAACTTACAATATGTGTTATCCAATGGAGTTGTAGTTTTGATTTGTTCCAACATGTTTCAGTCTACCCTAATAATGACATATAAGGCCGCAAACACCTCCTTTCGACTCAAGACATCCGTTATGTTCTTATGCCTCCCTGGTTTATGCTCTCACTTTAAGTTATATTTAGTAAGTATTAATAAAGTTTAATTATTTAGACACTCAAATTTGTATCATATAAATTGAAGTATCATAATTAAGACATTTTCAATAAAGGAAAAGTGCATTAGAAAGATGCAAATCTAAATATACGATAATTATACAAACAAGACTTTTTTCATTTAAAGAAAAATGCATTGTAAGGCCCTAATATATACCCTAGAAGCATTATAGTATGTCTAAGGTGTATTAAGAGGTGAACATAAAGAACTAAGTGTATCTAAGCATAATAAGGGACAAAATGGTAATTAATTTAAAAGACGTGGGTGCATTGGTAATTTTTTCATTTCAGCATAGACATAAATAATTATATGTGAGTTATGGAATAGAATGAAATCAAATGATTAATTTATATGCCAATTTGGGAATTAAAGGAAGAAGAAGGACCAAATGTGCAATTTTGCCAAAAATCAACATATGGACCAATGGGATTGAACCATGTGCGTAAGACTAGAAACTTCTTGAAGTGAGGAGTAGAAGAGTGGGGAGAGGGATGTGTATGGAGTGTTTTAACTTCAAAATTTTCTCTTCTAACCTCCTTTCCATTCCATCTCCTTAATCACATCATTTTGCATAAGGAATCAATCTAATTCTAGGTGAAAATCAAGGTAAAAGTTTGTGATTTTTCTTCTCATCTTCATCTTTCTTGCTTTGCTCATAAAGAGCTAGAATTATAAGGTTGGAAATGGGATTGAGATAAGTATTTTTGGTGTCCTATTTGGTGAATCAAGCAAAGCCAAAGGGGAAGAGAAGGAGTAGTACTAAAAGAAGAGCTAATTGGTAAATTTCAAGGTTTGTGACTTCACTTTGTTAATTTCTGTATTTGTGTATATTTGAATGTGTGCAAAGATTGATTTGGGCATGGAATGGTTTCTGGAATGGTGATTTGGTGTTACTTTGTATGAATTGGTTGAATATGATAAGAGATAGTCATGTTTAGAGAAATTCTGTCTTAGGTTCTCGATTCACTTGAACCAATCCTATTGTTTTCGTTATAACTCAACCTAAAGAACTCTAAATTAGGTGATTCTAATTGAAAATGAAACTTAATACGTAGAAATAAAATTCTCTAGAAGAGAGCTGAACCTAATTTTGGTTGTATGATATTAGAAATTGAGATCGAAAATGATGACTTGATATTGCCCTTGTATTGGAATAGCTTATGAAGTTTGATACTTATCTCATGACTTAAAAGCCCAAATGGGCTGATCTTTTACGATATAGAAGTTAGAGAGATAGGGAACAATACCTTAAGGCCTAATTTGAATTTTGCTATGTGAAAATTATAAAACAATTGGAGACTATCGTGTGATTTGCTTCTAGATTGATTTGTTTGCCTATTTTTAGACCCACTGTGTGCTTAGCCCATTTTGCACTATTTTGAGTGTTTTGCTTCTGTTTTCTTTCACTGAACCATATCGAGACCTTTTTAATATTTATAAAAATTTCTAAACACTTAGAAATAAATGAAATATGACTTAACATATTTGAACTTTGGGGGGGGATCAAACATTGAAATTTAAGATTGAACAAAATGCATGCTAAAGGAAATTTACATATATATAGATGATTTATATGCATACTTATTGCTTAGTATGAACATACAAGTTTACATAAAGACTTTAGGATTTCAATTGAATATCATATTATTTGTTAATGTATTAATCATGAAATTGGTAAATGATTAAAAGAAAATGTTACACTGCTTGCTTTATTGTCTTAGTGATGGATAGATAGGCACCCTTATAGGGTTACAGTGTAGCTGCTACAGTTTGACATCACTAGTGTCTTCATTTTGAGAATACAATGTCTCTATAGTTCAATATCTTCGGGTATCTATAGTTCGATGCCTTTGGATATCCATAATTTAATATCTTCAGATATCTATAGCTTCAGTTATCCACACCCACAGGAAATATGTAGGCTTAACACATAAAGAAAATTTACCAGTCATAAATAAGAGATGCTTATAAATGTGCATTTCGGTATATGGATAATATATTGAAGTGTATTTGCATTATGTACTTTGCTTGATTATGTATGTACTTTGCTTGATTATGTCATCATTGTTTACATAAGTTTATGATATTTATGAATGTGTGTGCGCTTGGTGGATGATTGCTGTGAGTATTCATCCAAACTAAGTGTTTCCCTACTAAGCTTTCAAGCTTAGCATGGGTGTTAATCCGCGTAGATCTAAGTAATAGGAGTAAGGCACAGGGATCATCTGCAGGAATCAAGGCCAACCGTTGGAAGAAAAAATACCTTTGGATCTGTCTTTTGATTAAATAATGGTTGTATATGTAATGAGGGAAATTGTAGTTTCTTAACAGTTTGTAATTAAGAATTTAAGTTGTGTGTAATATCTCTTTTAGATTACCATATTAATATAATGATGTAATATTACTTTAAAATGATATTGTTAAGGGATATGAAATTTTGTAATATGTACATGTACAAGGTTGAAAAGAATTGTATGCCATGAATATATGTATAGGAATTTTAGGTGCCATATGTGTGGGTGGTAGTAGGTTTGGTATAGGGGTTCTTACATGCATTACAAAATGTGTGACTATACCTATATAAGAATCATCCATATAAGACACTTTTACTCAAGGAAAAAAACTCATAAGATGCAATTTTATTTATACGATAATCATATAAATAAGATATTTTTGTTTAAAGAAAAACACACTCATAATATACAGACCTACCTATATAACAATAACAATGTTAAACGCTTTTGATTAAAGTAAAATACATTTAATTAACACGTAGCTATTATCTCATCAATAACATTGTAGCCTTTGCTTATTTAGTAATCTTAAACAATTATCATAAATTTATCTTAAGGTAAAAGATAAACCATAAAACACATGACTAGCATAAATTTGGGAACAAGAAATCAAAAGTACGTTAGGGAAGTAGGAATATTCAAAAGAGGAAAAAAAAGACAAAATGAAGTATGTACTAATAATTGAGCTCGAAAGCTAATATGTACAAAGACAAAATAGAGAAAAACAATGCAACCTTAGCTGATTAAGGGATATTTATTGATTGGGACAATTGTTACAGATAATCCTAATGACTAAGTCTAAGCCCAATATCATACTTACAATCAAGCAAACGGATTTGCTAAATATCTCATAGGACGTTACTGTTGTTAATATTGTAAATATTATCTTTACCTAAAATACTGTAAATTAGTTGCATAGGATAGAATTTCATAATTTACGTTGACCATATATTATCATAGCCTTGTATATATATTTCTATATCTCATTCACTAAATGCAATATACATAAATTATTCTTATTAACTTCCTATGGTATCAGAGCCTCGATCACTTTCTTATTTCTTCTATTGTCTTTTACTTCTTCTCTTAGTTTTCTCCATGGCTCCTAATAATTCTTAACTCATCCCTAACAATGCTGAACCCACTAAGCCCATCATCCTCATCATTCTTAATAATTCTCTCAAGCTTACTTCCACCAACTATTTATCATGGAAAACTCAACTTGAGGCCCTCTTATGGGTACAACCTTCTTAGGTTCATTGACAGATCCTATCTCGCCCCTCTTATGACTATCACCCAAGATGATGCATCTGTCCCAAATCTAGCCTACCAAACATGGCTATGTTAGGATAAGTTGATATTTGGTGCACTTGTTGGCAAACC
>JANIJH010000008.1:54705200-54721602 GCA_024520975.1 Erythroxylum areolatum | reverse complement strand
TTTTAAAATTTAGTGATTTCTGATATTGTGATTTATTGATTGCGATGCCATGTGGATTTTTAGTGGGTTTGTTCGATAGTGCACCTTCATCGTGGGTTACATGTCGGAGCAGACCAGCGGGCGTCCCGATGTGTACCCTACGGTGAGGGGGCGCTACAAAAACTCAATGAAGTAATAAACATAGTTACTATCACGTATGCATAGGTGTGCATCATCAAAGTCATGCCATTCTATCCACAGATTTATTCCTGAAAATCACCAATTTATATCTTACACAAATGACACTTTGATATCAATTGATCTTAGACAATGTTTCTCTCTTTATCAAACATACTAACACCAATTCTATTAGAGTTTTCTAGAATTAAGCTTTCCTGATGCTATATCATATCATAATGACCCAACTACCATATTGAGTACATTTGATTCTTCATCCTTTTCTCAATCTCATTCATACATAAAATCCCATCTTATACGCACTTTTAACTTTCCCCATACCACATATCATTTCATTCATCTCATGTAAAGTCATTTATGTCTGTTTCATTTCCCTTTTTTTTTCTATTTCCTCATTTCTGTCTCATTTTCTGATTACATTTATTTCATCTTCCACATGTATATCCTCAATTAATTCAAAATTATCAATGCATAATCATTATAAAATTCTGATCTCAAGTCTATTAATATCCTCTTACTGTGGATCATAACTCTTGCCGCATTAATCGAACAACCACTTCATTCCAATTTTCTCTTTTTAAAATCATAACAAGGTTATGTTTTCATGGCATTCTGCTTGTATACTCAAATCTCATCGTTCATACTTATATCTCTATATTCCTCAAACAATTTATGACAATACGTTCGTATCGATATCACTTTTGAAAATATATCACCATAGTACAATATTGGTGTCTTATTCAATAATACATCCTCTAATACAGTTGCATTGAATCATTATTTTTCATATTTACCCATATACTATTTGTCATTTCCATTTATCCACAACTTTCATTTTCTCACTTTCTGACAAATCACTATCCTTCTCACTATTTACATCAGCTTAAACTCTTAACAATTGTTCATGCGTGTAACTCATACATATGTGCCCATGTAAGATCCTAATTTCGACGCTCTAATACCAAACATGTTGGACCCCATTTTCGGAGTCCAACTCAGAGGTCATAAACTGTGAGATTATTCCCATGAAAATCTCCTTAGGGTAATTCCAATAATAGAAATTACAGCATCAACAGTGGAGGACTTCGCCGCGGCAACAGAATGTTCACCGCGGTGAAGATGGTCAACTTACCACACCGAATTTTCTTCCATCTTTTCTAACCTTAATTTCAGTCTATGTTGTCCCAAATTCACTTCCTTTAACGCAACATCATTTTATAACCATTACACTACCTATATTATCTCATCAAACTCTCTAGGCTCTTTTCATTTAATTCATTACTTACAACTAATTCTCATTCTTCATAATTTCCTATCCTTCTTTTTCCATAACATCTCACTTATAAATATGTATGTATCAACAAATCATAACCAAAATAATCATCTCAAATCAGTAACTCCCTCAAGTATATCAATGTTCAACACAACATCTTCTATACATAATTCATAATTCATTAACATCAAAGAATAGAGTTTTATAAGCTCTAATGGCATTCCAAGCCACAATACATCCATGTCTCAAAATTTCATATACAAAAATTACATGAACTAATAATACTTAAAATGTAACTAAAGCCCCATATTTACAAAATCTAGCTTAAAAAATACAAAACATGCAGGACTCGAAGCGATGCCTTGACTCTTGATCACTCGGTCTCATTTTCTTCACCGGAAGATGGAACGGAAGGGGGGTGAGCTTAAAAGCTCGTAGATAACAAGTTTATAATGGAGAATAAGCAAAAATCATTGAAATGTTCATTTCTTATAGAAAATTTATATTGAATGCATAAAACTCAAAGTTTTCAAATTCTCAACCAAATTCATAATTAAAGAAACATCATCGCGTAAACATGACATATACATGTAACCATCAAAGCATAACACTCAATTATGCAACATTCTTGACAATTCAAAGATGCAATGCACAAATAAATAACTCGAGGGTTCCATGGAAACATAATGGTGAAACCGAAGTTTACACCATTAACAGAATGAGTCCATTTTGGAGCTCATATGTCACAAACGGGCAGCCTGGAGAAGGTTCTTGTCAACGTGCACGTGACGAACAGAATAATTCCACTCTCGCCCAAACAGAAGCACATAATCATGCTCAAATCATTTTATCAAATGCTCATACTTTTTCTTCTTTTTCGAATATACAAAATGCCATGACATTTTTCAAGGCATAACATAAAATGTTTCAATACATTTCCATCTTTATTTCTAAATTCATCAGCAAAATTCATATATCGAACATATAGAGATTTCTCAAATCATTTAAAAGCAATGGATGCAAAAATTATAAAGCAATTTGAAATCATTTTCTTCTCTTGATTTAATAGAAAAAATTTAAGGCTCATTGCTTCTATTAAAAACATGAAACCCAACTTATAAATCCTTGCTCAAATACTTACTCAAAGGTGCGTCACCCTTTGCACCTCTTGCCTTCTTTGATTTCCTTTAACAATAGCCAAAAATTCCATTCAATAGGAATTCCAATTTATGATCAAGTAAATGAAGAAATTTGATAATACTTTCTTCTAGAAAAATATTCCCCATTGTCTTAAGTTTCTAATGACTCCAAAATCATTCAATTTGGTTCAGTACTCTAAAAGTTATACTCCGAACATTTTTGGTTTGTTCCAATACTAACACAACATTCTATGATCAACTTCCATCCAAACTTTAAGATCCTTAAAAAATGAATTTGAACTCAATTCTCATAAAATTTGTAGCGCTAGGTGTCTAGTTTACACCAAATAAAAAAGCACTCCATTTGGATAACTACACAAAAAGTTATGCTCAAAATACCCAAGTATATTCGATGCTAGAAAGTTCGCCGCAACGACCCAGAAAAGTTTGCCGCGGAGAAGATCGCGCTGGAAAGTTCGCCGTGGTGAACTTTTCCATAAAGAAAAAGCTCGCCCAAAATCGAACAAGTTCGTCGCGGTGAACTTTACTCCTCAAGTTGGCCGCGGCGAACTTTCGTAGAAACTCGATTCTTCTCTCAAATTTTACAGATTTTTCTTCCCATATCTCACAAATAACCCATCTTAAACATAAACCATCCCTTCTACTTCATTTCCAGCTCCATTTCAACCCAAAATCATTCACAAATACATCAAAATCTATCTTTGATCATTAACCCTAAAAACTAAACATATACATTTACCCATTCACAGCAACTTCCCACACATATTTACTTCCTTCTCACTTCTAACTATCACAAAAAATGCTTTATTTAACAAATCAAGCAGGTTTAGTGCTTATACTTACTTGTTTAGCTTCAAGATCTTCAAACTTCTTCAAGAATCTCCAAACCCTAGCTTTTCTCTTCTTTTTCCCTTCTTTTCTTCTCTTCTTCTCTTCACCCACGATTTCTTCTTCTTAAAAATACAAGACAACTTCCTCTTCTTCTTTTTAAACCCTACATGAGTGTGCAAAATCTATTTTGCCCCTTCCCTCATGCCTTATGTTTTAAAATGCTTTAGTGAATGCCAAAATTGCCCTTCATACATTCTTATAACATTAATACTTCAATCCAATTAATCTATTTCATAAAATCTTACTAACATTAACATAATAATTAACTCCAAAATAATCCATCAACACCTCATAATTTATTTAAACCATGCTTAATAATAATTAAAAAATTTTGGGGGCCAACATAAATGGAAGTTGAAGTAGAAGACATATGGCTAGGTCTTAGCATGACACTTGGCATGACATGTCTCCACTTCTCCTCCACACACCTACACCCACGTCTCTCACACTTACAAGACCACCTTCTTCCATGTTTTGGTCTTATGTTTTCTCATTTTTTCTCTTACCAGTGGCACACTCACATAATTTCCTTACCCTTAAATTTTTTCCAAATTTTTGTAACCTTCATCTTGCAATTAAAACCCTTATGTTCCCACCTTGTTTTTGGAGTATACCTTGTCCTTACATATTTGGAGGGATAGTTAGCTTGAAAATTAAGGAGGTTTTGAGCTGAACAAGTAAGTGATTTTTGATCTCTATGGCCTATTAAATTAAAAACATTCATGATGATTAAATTGAGATGAGTTATATGTAAGGTTGATGTTAAAGTTATGATAGAATTTGATGAATGAATGTATGGTTTCTATTTTGTTTTTTTATGCTTGAAAATAGTGGATTATATGGATGGTTTAGGCTGAGATTTGAAGTGTAAATGATGAAGTAACTATGTAGAAAAATGGGTATATAGGGAGTGTTCCAGAAATTGATAAGTAAGGGTTATATGTATGAAGATGAATGATAGTTCTGTTTTGATTATGATACATGAAAGAATACGATTTATGAGTTATCAGTTGAATAGTTTTAAGTTGGAATTGGTGATGAAATTGATGAGGAAATGAAGTAAAATTTAGGTATAATTGAAGTATGATCAATAGATTAGTATGATGGTGTTAAAATTTGGAAAAAGGTTGAAGGAAAGGGATGGTGAATCGTCTATTCACCCATTCCACAATCGTGGAAAGATACCCATGATCGTAGGAAATGTCGTGGAGAAGAAAAGTTTATATTTTGTCTTTCCACGATCATGGAAAGATAACCACGATTGTGGGAAATGTTTGGGAAGTGAAAAACTTTATTTTGGGTGATTGTTGAACTAACTAAGGATAAGTTACTTTACCTTGGTGTATTTGGTTTTGATTAAGGTTTGAAATGAACCTAGATGGTTATGTTTGATAAGTTTAAGTTGACATTGATGTTAAAATTAAGAAATGGATTGTTTGATATCAATGTTTATGAATTTGGAAAGTATGAGTTGTTAAAGAAATGAAGGTGTTCATATGAATGCAAATGTGATGCATAAGATATAAGTTTTGAAATAGGTATGATTGAATGAGAACTGGGAAGTTGTGTGAGTATGGAATGTTAGGAAAATATAGATAAATATATGATTGAATGAATTTAAAGTAATCGAGATGTCTTAAGGCATTGATCTAATCATCAATAAATTATGTACAACATATGACAAATGAATAAGCAAGATTTGTGAATAAGGATACATACCCAAAATAGTCGATTGAGCATGCATTAAAAATAACACATATACATGTGTATGATTAGGTATTCATTTGATTAAACAAGATAGTAATGTATACATATGTGTGTATTGCATGATATAAAAGCACAAATTGACCGACTGCGTCTAGGCATTGTCGGATCGTCGAGGTAATATCTATCTGGAGCTTACTGTGAGTTAACCTAGATGATCCTCACTACAACTGAATTGTTTTTATTTAAATTTCAGTTGTTAAATTGCTACTTATATAATTATTATATTCTGGACATTATTGGTTCGGGGAACTTGATATTCGGGAATGTATTGGAAGTGCTTACTGATTGTATGTAAATATGGAAATATGTGTTATCAACTGAATATTGAATGTCGGACTTAGATCTGAAGAATGTGATATATGACTGGAATATATCAAATGTGAAATAATGAATGCATCATATGTGAATTGTTGCATCTCATTACGTTGAAATGCATGAACAAATAAAGGAGTTGTGACTGGAGTAAACCAAGTGAAAAAGAGCTTAAAGCTCAGAAATGTGCACAAAGAGACACAGGCTCAATTATCAATAAGCCCAGTATCCATAACGGGTATGAGACAGTATATAAAATGAGCCCAATATCTACAATAAATACAGGACAGTTAAATAGGGGCTCGGTCACAACAAAGCAAAAATGAAAATGAGTGACAAGTGCATTTACATATGCGTCCTTATTTATGAAATGATTGAATGGATATACCTTATTAATTAATTAAATTAAAATGCCCATTTAACTTAAATGAAAAATTTAATGGTTAAAATTAATGAAGTAACTGATGTGATGTGAATTATTCATTTATATGACATATTTGGTAAAATAGACTATATATGTGTTAATTAGTGATGATATAAGTGAGCACATCAATGATGATTCACTTACTGAGTTCGCAAACTCACAAAATTGCATCGTTAATTTTCAGGTACTAGGACAACCTAGTTCTAAGATAATCTAGTAGCAACCTAGCATTGTCTATTTTGGAACAAGAAATGACTTAAAGGTTTGGTCAGCTGACATATGAGGAGTTAGATAAAAAGCTTTTGTTTAGTATCTTATATCATGTAGAATTTGCTGTATAAAACTATGAACTCACCGTTGGTTTTGTAATGTAAAAATATGGTTGATGTGTAATGAAATGACAATGTAAATCATGTTTTATTAATGAAATGGGGTGAGTTGAAACTTACAATACTTATGTTCTTTATGATACCTTAATAAGTGAATGTGATTGCTCTAACATGTCGTTTCCATACGTATGTGCTCAAAAAATCTATGGATATTCGAGCATATGCACTATGGTAGTGGCGTGTTATAATTTTGGTATTATAAATCATCCATCATAGGAGACTGAATCATCGAGTCAGCTGGCCTTAAGTCAATAAGAGCCAATAAAGATTCTCCTATGCCCCACTTTAAGCCAATGCCTTGGATAGTATCTAAGAGGAGAGAAAGGAGGTATGACAAACTTAGGAAATAGGGGGTTGTGGACTTCTATTGAAGTATAGACCCTACTGAGTCAGAAGGTTGGTTAGAGAGGACAGTGAGGATATTTGACCAAATAGACTTCAAGTCTAACAAGAGGTTCGACTATGCAGTCTCCCTACTTCAGGGTCTAGCCTACCAATGGTTGAAGACTATTCCTGGTAGCTCAGTCTGACCCTATAGATTGATATAGGAAGATTTTTTAGGGTCTTCAAGGAGAATTATATGCCAAAGATTTACTTAGATAAAAACATGAAGGAGTTTTTAAATCTAAAGTAGGGAAGTCTCACTGTAGCTAAGTACGAAGTGAGGTTTAATGAGTTAATGAGGTATGCTACTGCCTTGATTCCAACTAAGGAGGACAAATGCAAATCCTTTGAATAAGGATTGAATATGGTGATTTGGATAAGGCTAGCAATTCCTAATTTGAACAGTTTCATTGAGCTAAGATCCGCTTCGATCAGAATTGAATAGATATTAAAAAATGAGCAAGCATAATATAGGTAGGAGTTCAAAATGAAGAGGCTAGTAAATTTCAAGCTGATTCTAGCAGAAGGTTCAGTAAATGCCAGAGTAGACCGTTACGATCATAGCAGAGATCAAGACAGTAAGGGTTTAGGCCAAGAGGTGGTTTCGTTTATTCTGATGGTAGGGGACTAGCTTCAGGAGGACAGTCATTTTCTAGACAGACACAACAAAACCCTAGTTGTGAATATTGTAGGAAAAGTTGTGGTGGGATACACTGGAAGATATCGGGAGCTTATCTGTGTTGTGGTTCTTTTAAGCATCAAATTAGAGATTGTCCTATCGTTATAGGAGCTCAGTCTGGAGTGAGAGGAGGATCAGTAATTGAAGCAATTGTCTAGTAGAGTAGAATGAGGGGAATAAGACAGAGAGGCAGAGGCAAGTAGAGCTAGTTCTGTAGGTTCTAGTGCCAGGACTGAGACGCAGAATAACCAGCCGTAGTACCAGGCTTGGATCTATGCCATTACTAGATAAGAGGCTCAGGACTCCCTAGATGTTGTAGCAGGTGTGTTATATGTTTTTAATTTTGAGGCATATTCATTATTAGATTCAGGATCAAAGCATTCTTTTACTACTCCTTATCTGGCATCTAAATTGCATTGTCAAAAAGAGATATTAAAATGTGAATTAGCGGTGAGTACTTAGTAGGAAGTACTATCGCGATTAAGGAGGTTTGTAAAAGTTGTATTATTCAGGTTGATCAGGCGGAGTTCGAAGCCGACCTGATAGTATTGTAGTTAAAAGAGATAGATCTTATCTTAGGTATGGATTGACTTACTACACATAGTGCTATCATGAACTGCTACACTAAGCAGGTAATTATTAAATCTCCTAATTAGCCATGATAATATTTCAATGTGTTAGTCAAGCAGTTCCAACTAGGCTAATTTCGTTGATGAGTGCTCTTAGATTGATTCAACGGGGATGTGAGGCTTACTTACCTTATGTAACTAATACCCAAATTGAGCAGACAATTCAAGATATTCCCATTGTCAGGGAATTTCTGGATGTGTTTTCCACTGAATTACTTGGACTACCCTGAATAGGGAGACGAATTTATTGTCGATCTTGTTCCAGGTATCGCTCTTATATCGATTCCTTCGTATAGGATGGCATCTGTAGAACTTAAAGAATTTAAGACTTAGTTGCAGCAGTTATTGGATACTAGACCTAGTGTGTCACCTTAGGGAGCTCTAGTTTTGTTTATGAAGAAGAAAGAAGAAACTTTGAGATTTTGTATCGATTATAGACAGTTAAATAGAGTGACAATGAAAAATAAGTACCCATTACTGAGAATAGATGATCTACTTGATCAACGAAAAAGAGCCAAGGTGTTCTATTGGCCCCCAAATTTTTTTTATGAATAAACATTATTTAAAATTAATTATGAGGTTTTGATGGATTAAATTTTTTTAGAGTAAATTAACATGTCAATGTTAGTAGGATTTTATTGCATGGGTTAGTTAAATTAAAGTAGTAAGAAGGTTAAAGGGTTGTTTTGGAAGATCACTTAAGGTTAAAAGACATAAGGCATAAAGAAAAGGATAAAAGGGATATTTCACACTCATTAAGGGTATTAAGGAAAGAAAAGAGTGTCTTGTATTATTGAAGAAGAAGAAAACAAAATTAGAGGGGAGAAAAGGGAGAGAGTGTCTTTGGAGAGAAAAGAAAGGAGAGAGAAAAGCAAGCTAGGTTTCCATTTTCTTAGCTTTCTAGAGAGATTTTAAAGTCATTCAAGAAGGAAAAAGGGAGAGGAAGAAAAGAGCTTTCTTTTGAGCCAAGAAACTCATTATTTGGTAAAGAATCAAAGTAAGTCATTTTGAATCCTTTGGAATTTTGGAAAGGTTTTAGTTCTTAAAGCTTAGGAAATGCATAGGTTTAAGTATTCTAGAATCAATTTTAGTGAATGTGCTTTATGGGTCTCCAATTTATAACCCTATTGAATTGAAAATTTTGCCATTGATGAAGGAAATCAAGAAAGGCAAAAGGAGTAAGAGGAGATGCATATTTGAGCAAGATATAAGCAAGGAAATTCAAGGTGGGTTACTTTTTTATAATTAAGTAATAAGCCATAAATGTTCCTTTCAAGAAATGGAAATAAATAATTTACAACTACTTTATTCATGTGCATTTATTGCCTTTTTAAATGCTTTAAGAACATGCTACATGTTTGTATATGAATTGTGTTATTGATATATGGAATGAACGATAGAAATGATTTTGAAAGAATATGAAAATGATTTTTGAAAAGAGAATATGGTTATGAAATCAAGTTTCAGAAATGTGTCATTTTGAGTAATATGTTTATAAGATGTGAAATGCTTGATTATGTGGATTTGTGATGGTCCCCTAAGTTAAGTCAAGTGTACTTTGACTAAAGGCTTCTCCCACCTACCCGCTAGTGGCGTAGAGCTGCTTCACGAACTCCCCTAAGTTCACATCTATGCTAGACCATTAAGTGGGATTATAATAGTAAATTCTGTTCATGGCTACACAAGACCATTATGTGGAAATGTGTAATACGTTCTATTTTAGACCCACTTAAACCATTTTGATGTGCTTATATGTTGACAAGTTTGATGAATGCATGATTTATGTTACTTATAAATTGTTTGATTAATTGAGAATTGGGAAATATGTGTTTCATGATTTAATGTGAGTTTTTCAATAGTTTTTGCTTGTTACTGATTATAAAACTATTACCTATGAGCTTTAAGCTCAACCCCCTTCAGTCCCATATTGAGGTGATGAGTAAGAGATCGAGTGAAGAAAGTTAAGGCATAACTCCGAATTTGCATGTTTTGTTTTGTTTTGGAGTAATTTATGTAAAATAAGGCTGTAATCACATTTTGAGCAATTAATATTCAAGTATCTTTTATATTTTGGGGATTTTGCAAAATAATGTATTATGGCTTGAAATTTCATTACAGCCTTTTAAACTCTTATCTTATGATGTTAATGAAATATGATTGCGTTTTGCTCATGACTTTCCAAGTTGAGCATTGCATTTTCAAGTCTTTCATAAGTGTAGAATATATGTTCTGAATTCAAGGGAAAAACTGTATTAATCTAGGTTGAATTGGATAAAGTTGTCTTCTTGAAAGTTGTAGATTATCATTCTAACTTTTCATTGATATAAAGTATGAAATTTTTAGATATTGGAGTTAAGAGTATGATCATTATAAGTTGGTGATGTTGCATATGATGTATATACAAAACAACTATAGTAAATGAAGTGATATCACACCAGAAGAGATGAATTTGGAAAAATTATGAGTGAAAGTGGTGTTAGAATGGATGTTGGATCCATTGGAGATGTCTTAGAGAGAAAGATTTCAATAAAAATCCGAGGAGTACACGATCAGGCCGTGTAAATTAACACTAATCATGTCTTTCAAGAATGAAAAAGTCATCAGACCCGAGGAATACATGGTTTGCTCGTGTATCTCCACACGTCTTGTGTATTGACCATCCAAATGATGAAATCTCTCTTCAAAGTCTTTAAATTCTTCACAAAACCGTCCTAAGAAGACCTTAATCTAATATGTCTAGTGAAAGTTATGCCTTTTATACCAAAACATGTTTGCAGAGTATGAATTGGATATTATACTGAACATACTTCGATACTTTGATGATATTTTGATCTGTAGAGCTCCTAATGAGGTGATTCTTAATTCAAAACAAACTAGATACATTAAGCTACAATTTTTCTGAAGAAGTTATATTGAAATCCTAATTGAAAGATTTTTAAAATTTGTCTTAAAATTGAAGGAATGAGTTTGATTTTGGTGACTGACTGGTGTGAGCATGCCACCTTTGTGGGATGCATGTTCAAATATCACTTAGGACGTCAGGCACGTATCTTACAAGGGCAAGGTGTCCAACATGTTCACTAAATTGGATTTGAGATTAGGGTACTATTAGTTGAAGATAGAAGAAGCTGACGTGCCAAAGAGGGCATTCCGAACTAGATATGGGAATTTTGAGTTTTTGGTGATGCCTTTTGGATTGGCAAATGCTCTGACAACTTTTATAGCATTGATGAACAAGGTATTTCAACCTTACATAAATCACTTTGTGATCGTATTTATTGATGATATTTTGGTGTATTCGAAGAGCAGAGAGGAACATTATGAGCACTTAAGGTTAGTTCTACAAATTATAAGGGAGAAGCAATTGTATGTCAAGTTCAGTAAGTGTGAATTTTAGCTCAACCAAGTAATATTCTTAGGTCATATAGTATCTGGAAAAGGAATTTTGGTAGACCTAAATAAAGTTAAAGTAGTGATGAAATGGGAAGACTCGAGAAATGTATCTGAGATTTAGAGTTTCCTCGGACTAGCTGGTTATTATAGAAGGTTTGTTAAGGGGTTTTCTTTAATTTCATCCCCTTTAACAAAGCTTCTGAAAAAGAATGTATCTTTCCAATGGACCGATGAATATCAGAGGAGTTTAGAGGAATTAAAACATCAATTGACTATAGCACTGGTGTTAGCTATTCCATCGGGGTCTGGAAGATATGTAGTATATAGTGATGCTTCATGTAGTGGCCCCATATTGTAGGATACATACCAAAACACCCTGAGGACATTCCAATATATAACCTATGATAATGGCATACTACATTTAATCACAACATTCACATAACATGGCATCATTTATCTTTATTCTCTTATGAAACATTATAAGGAAAGTTATAATATTTTAAAATCCAAATTTCCTCATTTCGTTTTATAGAAACCGAATGTTTAAAATATATCTTTCAACATTCATACTTGTACAACATCTTAGCCTAATAAAAAAATATGTTACATGAAAGAGGAATTTACACAAAATTAGTCTAATCTATCCATATCCAGCTGACTGACCTTTGAGCCATTTCTTCTCTTTCCCAAAAGTATAAGTCTACACTGCTTGTAGTGTCCCTTAGTTGCTAATATTGTCTCTCGATCCTGAAAAATTAACGTTGCAATTTTGATGAGTTTTGTGAACTCAATTAGTTAACCATCATCGATGACTCACTCAGTTCATGCATCACATTAATACACGTAACATATTATTCACATATTTTTGCATATTCATAAAATATTACATTTCACTTTTAGAACAATCATCATAATCCTTTCATTCATGTACAATACACATATTAAGTATAAATACAATGCACGTGAGACTCACATTCATTTATTAGTGTCATTGTGACCGAGTGCTTTTTTACTAACTCATATCCCTTAGTGGATATCAAGCTATGTCACATAATGTCCCATATGCTTTAGTGGATACCAGGTACATTCACAACCAAGCCTGAGGCTCTAATCACAATCCTAACTTTAAGTTCTTTATCTTGACGACTCCGATCACAACTTCCTTTATCTTACATGCATTCATGTATTGAATGTTTCACTTAACATATTCTCAGACAATCATATGATTGCACATTCACATTCAGATCACATTTATCCAACTTCCATCCAGAATTCGATTTGTTCTTCTCTCCAAATTTTTACACACTTAATCATACACATTTCCTATAATCTTTCAACTTATAAATCATTTCTACACTATCTTAAGACATCTAGATTATCAAATATTCAAAATCACACATTAAGATTATCTTAAACCCACGGTGTTCATGAAAAAAGACCATTTTCTTTATAATCATACAATGAAAAATAAATCACCATTTTTGTTTCATAAACCAACAACTCTAAAGGATTTACAAAATACTTGCTTGATATTGCTCTAAAATCTGTAAAAGTTCAAGAAGCCTTGGATTCTATGCCATTCACGTACACCATTGTAGAGGTTGACAAGCTTTAGTTTTTCTTAAGGTAAAAAGGGAGGAAACCAAAGTTGGGAGTAGAAATGAACAGATAAAAACAAGGTGTGACTTAGGTAAAGGTTTGATAGAAAACTCTGTGTAAATGGAAAATTTGAGAAAGAAGCTATGAGGAAGATGAAGACAAAAGAACAGTACTTGTCTTTCAAGGTTCAGAAAATTTAACTTAAAACTTGGACACTTGTCCACTTCTTAGGCTCTTAGCTAATTTCCTAATTAGCTAGTTCTTATTAAAATAGTTCCTTAACTCTCATCCTTTCATTTCAGTTATCTCCAAAGTTTTCCAAGTCATATCCTCACAAGTTTCTTCAATATCATTACACTCATTTCTATTTTCCATACATCAATTTATTTTCCAAGTGGCATTTTTCCTAATATAATAGTATCTAACAATTTCGGAAATTATTCCTAAAATTCCCCAAAGTTCAAAATTAACAAATACATTCATCAATTAAATTTTCAATACAACAAATTCACAATTCTCATATCACATCACAATTCAATTATACCCGGAATTATCCATGAATGCCTGTATAATTATTTTCATATGCCAAAAGTTCACTATTTATGTATATGTGTATATCATACTATGTATAAGCATGAAATGTGCTTTCTAATCTTTCAGTAATCTTTCATATTTACTATTTTATCCTCCCCTTAGGTAACGGGATGTAACAACTCTCCCCTACTTAAAAGAAATTTTGTCCTCGAAATTCTTACCTGATTCTTCAAACAAGTGGGGATATTGTCTCCTCATATGCTCCTCTATTTTCCAAGTTGCTTCCTTAGTTGAGTGATTCCTCCAAAGGACTTTCACCAATGGAATGACTTGATTCCTTAACTACTTGATCTGAGATCCCACTATCTTGACCGGCTCCTCAACATAGCTTAAGTTACTAGCAAGCTTAATCTCCTGAGCCGATATCACATGTGTCAGATCCAATCGGTATCTTCAGAGCATACTCAAATGAAACACATTAGGCGATTAAGACATTTCATTCGGTAAAGCCAACTTATATGCCAAAGGTCCTATCCTCTCAGTGATCTCATAGGGACCCATATACCTAGGTCTCAACTTGTCCTTTTTTACCAAATCTCAATACTCCTCTCCAAGGTGACACTCTTAGAAATACTTTGTCTCCCACACTGTATTCCATATCCCTTCGATGTTGATCCACATAACTCTTCTGTCTATCTTGGTCTGCTTTAATTCAGCTTTGGATCAATTTCACCTTATCTACTATATCTTGTATCAACTTTGGGCCTTCAACCATTCTTAAGCCCTCTTCATCCTAATATAATGGTGACTGACATTTTCTACCATACAATGCCTCATATGACGCCATCCTAATACTACTGTGATAATGGTTGTTGTATGCAAATTCTATCAGTGCCATACACTGATCCCAAGCTCCTCAAAACTCCAATACATAAGCTCTAAGCATATCCTCAACAGTCTTTATTGTCCTTTTACTATGTCCGTCTGTTTTATGATGAAAAGTTGTACTGAAGTTCAACTTAGTACTTGTAGAAGACTACAAGCTCCTCCAAAACCTCGAAGCAAATCTGGGATCCCTGTCTGATACAATGGACACTGAAATCCCGTGCAATCTCACCACCTCATTCACATATCTCTGGGCCAACTGATCTAGTGAGTTATTCTCTCTCACTGGTAAGAAGTGCGCTGACTTAGTCAACTGGTCTACTATGACCTATATTACATCATTCTGCCTTGGAGTCTTAGGCAATCCCATAATAAAGTCCATAGTGACCTGTTCCCATTTCCACTCTGGAATGGACAACGAATGTATCTTCCCTACTGGAGCCTAGTGCTTAGCCTTAACTTGCTGACATATCATACACTTAGATACATACTCTGCCACTTGTTTCTTTATTCTAGGCTACCAGAAATATTGTCTAAGCGTCTTATACATCTTGGTAATACCAGGATGTATAGCATAGGTGGCCATATGAGCTTCCTCAAGAATTTCCTTCCTCAAATCATCCACATTAGGTACACACAGCCTCTGTTTCAACCATAATGTCTCATCCCTCAACTCAAACTCGGAATCTAGATTCATCTTCACTTTCTACATAAGCTTTACTATATCAGGATCTTTCCCCTGGACCTTTCTAATTCTATCATGCAGCATCAGTCTCAGTTTCAAAGTAGCAATCAGTGCCTCATCTTGCTCCAAATTCAACTCCACATTCAGAGCTATCAAATGAATCAAGTTAGGTAACCTTAATAACTAAATATGAGCTGCACTAATATTATACTTTCTGCTCAAAGCATCAGCAACTACATTAGCTTTACTCGAGTGGTACTCAATCATGCAGTCATAGTCCTTCAGTAACTCAATGTTGGCTCCCAAATTTTCTTGATGAATAAGTATGATTTACATTAATTATAAGGTCGTTATGAAAGTTTATGGAGTGAATTATTATGTTGATGTTAGAAATATTATATGATATAGGTTGATTGAATTAAAGTGTTAAGGTTATAAGAATGTTCAAATGTGTTTTTGGCAAGACACTTAAGGTTAAAGGAACCTAAGCTTATAAGGAAGGGTAAAATGGACTTTTTGGACTCATTAAGGGTAGGAATGGAAGAAGAAATGTTGGCTTGCTATTTTAAGAAGGGAAAAAACGAAAATAGGAGAGAAATAAGAGAAATATCAAATCAAAGAGAGAAAGAAGAGAGATTTTGGTGGTTGAGAGAAAAGAAGAGAGTTAAGCTAGGGTTTCTTCATTTCTTAGATATTGAGACAGATTTTGAAGTGGTTCAAGAAGAAAAAAAGGTAGAGGAAGACAATTTGAGCCAAATATCTCTTCATTTGGTGAAGAATTAAGGTAGGATCGTTTTGGATCTTTTGGATTTTTTAAAGGATCTTAGTTCGTGGAATTTAGAAAATGCATGGGTTTAAGTATTCTAGCACCAATTTTAGTGATTATGCTTTATGGGATTTTCAATTGAAAACCTATTAAGTGACATTTTTGTTATTGTAGAGGGAAATCAAGAAAAGTAAGAGAAACAAAAGCAAAAACATTTTGAGCAAGTCGTTAAGCAAGGAAATCAAGGTGGGTTACATGTTTATAATAGACTTATAAGCCATTAATGTCTTTACAAATCAAGAAAGTAAAATGATTTCAATTACTTCATAAATGTTGCAACTAAAACCTTATGGTTACATTGTTGGACCCTGATTTTTAAGTAAAAATAAGAAATATTCAAAAGTGGATGAGTTGGTTGAAATTGAGTTGAAAATCAAGAAATAAAGAGAGAAAGT
>JANIJH010000008.1:54664342-54686457 GCA_024520975.1 Erythroxylum areolatum | reverse complement strand
AGCCGTGGCTCACCCTTGAACCAAAGAGGACAATACCTGGAGTGATGGCGGTAGAGGCCGGGCTCTACTGTAGTGGTTGCGTGGCCAGAGTTCACGGACCCTACAACAGTATACATGCATTCTTGTAAATGAGATCATAGGTAGGGCCTTCTAAACTCTACCGAGCACTCTCTTACCTTTAACTTACTCTGTGCACCTTCATCTTCTTTATAACGGGAGGACCTAGCATAACCCAAAAATTTTAATTAAGCCTGAGCCTTCCATCATTTTATTTTATTTAAAAATAAAATAATATTTAATTAAAAATTTCATCTAAATTTCAAATAACTAAAACCATTAATAATGTCATACAAAAATTAATTATTTTTAAATAAGATGGAGATATATTAATGAATTTCTCCATATAAAATTTAAATATATAATAAAAATTCAATGTATCAATTAGTAAATACATTTGTTAAAAAATTAAAATTTTGGGTTAATTACAAAAAAACTCAAATTTTGCTTAATTTTGCAATTATAGCTTAAACTTCAAAAAGTGTCAATTAAATACTCAAATTTTTGATTTTTTTTTCAATTCTAATCTAACGTTAGTGTCTCAATTAAGTTTGTTAACGTGGCTTGCCACATATTCTAGAAACTCTAAACTGTTATACACGTCAGGTTTAATTAAACTAACTACTCAAGTTTAACTAAACTGCATCATTTAATTAAACTAACTGATTAAACTACGCCGTTTAGGAACTATCTATTAGGGTCGAGTCTCATTACTATCTTGAGGTGACAATTTAAGAAGGTAAGGTAATGGTCATTTGAACGAAAAGTTGAAAACTTCTATTGAGAAGAAAATTTTTGTCGTTAGTAGTGGCGGGTTCGTCACTACAAAAATATGGAAAAATTCCAAGGACCTTTCGAGAGAAGTTTTTCACAGCCAACGTTTGGCTTCACCACGACGAAGTACCAAGCTTGAGTAACCACACCCTTCAAAACAAAGACTTTTGCTGCGGCAGAGTTCCGGAATCAAATTCAAGAACCTCTTGGGAAAAAATATGCCGCGGCAAAGTCACCAAAAATCAAACAAAAATACCATCAGGAAAGGTTCATTGTGGTCAAAGTCACACCTTCTCTGCGGTGAAACCTTTGTTTTGTAACCCAAAACCCAACATTCAAACATCATACATTTCTATTTCCAACCACAACAATCAACAACTCAACCAAAGAAAAATGTGAACATAAACAAAAGAAACTTCCTCAATTTTCAATGTCATTGCTAAAACAAAATAATGTTTGAATAAAGCTTTAGTTACATATCAACCATTACATCGTTAGCTTAATACAAAATTACAATGAATGCTCACATTCGATATGTTGCTAAAGCTACTTAAAAGTAATTAAACTAACTTAATTACTATATCTTGGAGTTGCCAAATGCCTTGCAAGGATCGCTAACCTTCTCATTCTGCACCCGAGGAGTGAAGAATAATGGGTTGAGCTGCAAAGCTCAGTGACTAATATATTTATAACCATTGGCAACGAGCTAAACAATCAAACATATATACATACCTCTATATCTCAATTTATTATAGCAAATAAATCATTAACTAATTTAGTTCAAAAACTCATAATTAAGGAAGTTAACGCATAACACATAACATGGACATTTAGCCATCAAACATAACACTCAAATGCATCATACTTGCCAATTCAAAGATGCCATGCATAACAAATAGCTCGAGAGCTCCATGGATCGAAATGGCGAAACCAAAGTTTACACCATGAGCAAAATGAGTCCATTCTTCGAATCTGATATGTCATAAATGGGCAACTGGGAGAAGACTTAGTCAATGTGCATGTGACGAACAAAATGGTTTCTCTTGCCCAAACACAAGCAATTATTTATGCTCAATTCAATTCATCACATATATTCATTCTTATGCATCTCATGCTTTTTCTTCTTTTCCGAATATTCAAAATGTCATGGCATCTTCCAAGGCATGACGTAATAATACATCATAATGTAATTTTCAACATTCATAGCAATTCACAATTAAGCAATTAAGCATACACACATAGAAAAGAAATTTGCCTCTTTACACAATAACTATAAATACATTACCTACCTAAATTTCTTGTGAATCCAAGTTCAATTATACCTTTCCTCTTGCTCTTGGGTAGGGTTGCCTTGGTTTCCTAAAACAAACCAATTTCTCATTGAATCCAAATTCAAATGTAAATTTATAAAAATTCAACAGTAAAAAATGCTAAAATTGAGTTGAAGTTTAATCTACCTATAGTCCATCTAGTTTAGAAAAATCAAAACCTAGTTTAAAAACCCTAAAAAATCAGTATGGGTTCTCTTCTTTCTTCCAACACAACTCATTTCTCTCTCTAATCCCTTTTTCTAACCAAACAAGAAGAAAAGTAATGGAGTTTACCTTAACAAGATGATATCCTCTTCTTTTTCTTCCTCTTTCTTCCTCTCCCATGATTTTCTCTTCTTTTTCCCTAGCTTCCACGATTTTTCTTCTTCTTTTCTCTTCTCTCCCATTTTTCTTCTTTCTCTCCTCTCTTCCACGACATTTCTCTCTTCTCTCTTCTTAATTCAAGACCTTTTTTATCCTTGGTCTTCCAATCATACCCCTCCTCTTTTAACCTAATTCCTGTTAACTCTTTAGTCTATTAATACCATACTATACTCTAATTTAATTCTAACATTTTCATTCTAATTTCTAATTCCAACTTATTCTCGCTAATTTAATGGACTCAATTATAAAATAAACAAACAAACAAACAAATCATAAATAAATAATTAAACAAATAATAAATAATTTTAAAAAAAATCGAGATCTAACAACTCTCTTCCCTTAAAAGAATTTCATCCTCAAAATTCTTACTTGACTCATTGAAGAGGTATAGATGCTTCTCCTTCATTGCTTCCAAAGACTCCTATGTCACCTTCTCTCTTGCATGGTTTTTCTATAAGACTTTAAGTAAGTTCACAGTTTTGTTTCTCAAAACCTTTCCTTTGAATCCAGAATCTCCGCTGGTTGTTCTTCATAAGTCAAATCCTCCCTTAATTGAACCTCTGAAGGTTGGACTATATATGAAGGATCTGATCGATATTTCCTTAACATTGATACATGGAAGACATTGTAAATCTTAGATAACTCTGGTGGCAAAGCTAAGTTGTAGGCTAAAGGCCCAATCTTCTCAATAATCTCATAAGGGCTTATGTATCTTGGACTAAGCTTGCCCTTCTTACCAGATCTTAAAACCCTTTTCTATAGCGAGGCTCTAAGAAACACTTTGTCTCTAACTTCAAATTCCATCTCCTTTCTATGTGCATCTGTATAGTTCTTCATTTTGTCTTGAGCTGCTTTGAGTCTTTGTTTCACCAGTTTAATCTTGTCAACTGTAACTTGTACCAACTCAGGTCTTAAAAGTCTCCTTTCACCTTCCTCATCCCTATAAATAGGAATTCTGCACCTCCTACCATACAAAGTTTCATAAGGTGCCATCTGAATTCTTGAGTGATAGGAATTATTATAAGAGAATTCAATTAAAGGAAGATGATTGTCCTATGAGCCTCTGAAATCCATAACACAAGCTCTTAACATTGTCTCCAAAGTTTGTATTGTCCTCTCTGATTGATCGTCAGTCCGTGGATAGAAAGTTGTGCTAAAATATAACTTAGTTTCCAAAATCTCTTGTAAGCTTTCCTAGAATCTGGAGGTGAACATGGGATCTCTATCCATGAATATAGAACTTGGAATCCCATGAAGTCTGATTATTTCATCTAGGTATTTCTTGTCCAAAACATTCAAAGAATCTACTTGTCTAATTAGCAAGAAATGTGTTGACTTGGTTAGCCTATCAGTAATCACCCATATTGCATCATGCTTCCTGCTAGTCCTTGATAACCCCATCAAGAAATCCATCGTAATTTTCTCCTATTTTCATTCAAGAATAGACAAAGGTTTAAGCTTATCGATAGGCACTTAATGCTTTACTTTAACTTGTTGACACACTGAGCATTTTCTAGCATACTCAGTAACATCTTTCTTCATTCCTCTTTATCAAAAATGCTCTTTCAAATCTCTATACATTCTCGTACTCTCCGGTTGCATTGCATAGGGAGCGTTGTGTGCCTCATCAAGAATTTCATCCTTCAACTCTAATATGTCTGGAATATATAATCTGTTACCTATCACCAGCAATTCATCTTTTCTCATCTTTATTTCAGAGTTTACCATTCTTAAGGGGTGCTTGGTTGATGGGTTTGGGAAGGGGTTAATAGGTAAGGAATGAAAAGTGAGTGGTTGGTTATTGATTATGATTATAGGGGTAATGTTTGATATCCCACTTTGGAGGAATCCTCCATACCCCCCATTTAGTAGAGGAATGAAACTCATTCCTTAGTAGAGAGTCATTTTTTAAAAATATTTTAAATACTAATTAATTAATTACAATATAATTAATTAAAATAATAATATTAATTAATTATGTACATTATAATTAATTACAATATAATTAATTAAAATATAGCAATTAATTAATTAATTACAATATATTTAATTAAAATATAGTAATTAATTAATTATAATATATTTAATTAAAATATAGTGATTAATTAATTAATTAAAATATAGTAATTAATTAATTAATCAATTAAAATATAATTAATTAGTTACTATAATTAGTTAAAATATAATTCATTCTTTAATTAAAATACTGTAATTAATTAATTAATTAAAATATTATTAATTAAAATACAACTAATTAAAATATAATTATTCATTAATTAAAATATTGTAATTAAAAATAATTAATTAAATTATGAATGTTAATTAATTAATTACATTATTATCAATTAAAATATTATTATTAATTAAAATATAATTATTCGTTAATTAAAATATTTTAATTAATTAATTACAATGTAATTAATTAAAATATTATAATTTTAATTGATTAAAATATTATAATTAATTAATTAATTAATTAAAAATAATTAATTGGTTACAATATAATTAATTGAAATATAATTTATTCATTAATTAAAATACTTTAATTAATTAATTACAATATTTTAATTAATTAATATATTCTAATTAATTAATTACATTATTTTTTACAAACCAGCTACTGTCAATAGTAATGGTAATCATTCCTTCCTCTTAATCAACCATTATAATTATAATGATAATATCCATTCCCATTCCTCACTATACTCATTCCCATTCCCTCATACAAACCAACCGCACCCTTAACTTCTTCTTTGAGCTTACTCAAGTACTTATTTTGTTCCTACAATTCCTTGATCTTCTTATTCAATACTAGTATTATTCTAAAACTAGCCAATACACAACTAGATTTGACCTATCTCAATGTCACCTTAAGTTTGGTTAATTCTTTCAACAAAGGAAGATTTACTGTCTCCATGTGTGCCATAGTAGATTTTCTACTCAGTGCATCCGCTACTACATTAGCTTTCTCTGGGTGGTAATCTATCATTAAGTCATAATCCTTCAATAGTTCCAGCCACCTTCTTTGTCTCAAATTTAACTCTTTTTGACTCATTAAATACTTAAGAATTTTGTGGTTTATAAAATCCTTGTCTGAACTCCATACAGATAATGTCTCTAAATTTTCAAAACAATAATTATGGCAACTAACTCTAAATCATGCGCAGGATAATTCATCTCATAGGATTTTAATTGCCTAGAATCATAGGCAATCACTTTATCTCCTTGCATTAACAACATCCCAATCCCTTTCTTGAGGCATCAATATATACTATATATCCATCACTGCTAGAAGGCAATGTAAAAATTGGTGCAATTGTGAGCCTATTCTTTAATTCCTCAAAACTATTCTGGCACTCTTCTGTCCACACAAACTTCTGATTCTTCCTTGTTAATTTGGTAGGGCCCGCTATTATGGAAAAGCCCTTTACATATGTTCTGTAATGGCCAGCTAAACCCAAGAAACTCCTCACTTTTGCTATATTCTTAGGTGCTTCCTATTTAACCATAGCTTCTATTTTTCTCAGATCCACATGTACTCCTTTTTTTGAAATTACATGTCCAAGAAACACCACTTCCCTTAGCTAAAATTCACATTTATCAAATTTGACATACAAATGTTCCTTTCTCAGTGTCTCTAAGGCAATCTTTAAGTGACCCTTATGCTCTTTGTCATTATTGGAATAAACCAATATATCATCAATAAAGACAATGATAAATCAGTCTAAGAAAGGATTAAAGACTCCATTCATTAAGGTCATGAAAGATGCAGGTGCATTCGTTAATCCATGGGGCATAACTAAGAACTCAAAATGCCTATATCTTGTTTTAAAAGTATTCTTCGACACATCAGACTCTTTACCCTCAACTGGGGATAACATAATCTCAAGTCTATTTTAGAAAAGACTTTTTCCCCTTTCAATTGATCAAACAAATCATCTATATGTGGAAGCGGATATCTATTCTTGATAGTGACATGATTAAGTTTCGTATAAGCCACACACATCTTCATCGATCCATCTTTCTTTCTCATGAAAAGAAACGGAGCTCCCCAAAGTGGAGAGCTAGGTCTAATATAACCTTTCTCCAATAACTCTTCTAACTACTCTTTAAGCTCTTTCAATTCTGCTGGAGCCATTCTATAAGGCAGAATTGATATCGATGCTATACTTAGGAAAAGCTCGATGAGAATCTCAATTTTCCTAGGTGGTAGGAGTCCTATAATTCCTTTGGAAAGACATTCGGGAATTGTATGACCATAGGAATATCTTCTAACTTCCCTCCATCTACCTTTGTGTATACCACATAGGCTAAGAATGCTTCACATCCTTTCCTCATCATTTTCTCTACTGTCAGAGCCGAAATAATTCTAGGTAGATTTGCTTTCTTATCCCCTATAAATAGCACTTTTCTACCATTGTCCAACTCGAACTCCATTGTCTTTTGATTGCAATCTAGATTGGCATTATACTTTTCTAGCATATCCATACCCAAAATCACATCTAATCCTCCCATCTTCAATGGCATTAAATCCACCACTAATTTTCCTCCACCAATACATATTTCACAATCTCTATGAACTTGACTAATAATAATATACTGACCAATTGAAGTACTAACCATCAAAGGAGCATCCAATGGGCTCAAACTTCTATCATGCATAGTTCTATTTGATGAAATAAATAAATAGGTAGACCCTGGATCAATCAAAGCAATAATATCATCATAAAATAATTTAACCATACCGGTCATAACTTATGGAGTTGTTTTTGTGACCTCCCATGTCATTACAAATACTTTAGCTGGTGCTTGTCCTTCGGTTTTCCTGGAGGATTCACTTTCTTAACTGCCTCAGAACTACCAAATTTAGTTGCAGTCTTGTATCCTATAGTCTTAGCCCTTTTCGAAGCATACATCTGAGTTCCCTCTCATCTTGTATACTGCAGGCATTCTCTAGCTATGTGCCCTTTCTCTCCACAGTTGAATCAAGCTTTCGTCAACGGATAACATTCCTCTTTATGAAATTTGCCACAATGATCACACTTAGGAATGGATGACTTTTCCCTCTCTCCTCTTCTACTACCTCCATCTGCTGAGACTTGATGAGAATCAGTTCTCTCCTATCTGGAGCTGCTTGTGCCATTGCTCCTATCCTCAAACAGTATGGGGAAAGTCTTGACACTCTTCTCTGACATAAGAGCACCACCTCTCCTCCAGAACTATTCTCTCCCTTTCCTCTTTCTGTTTACAGCGCTCTTTATGTTTTCCACATTCTCAACCCTCAATGCTGCTTCAACCAGTTGTTAAAAATAACAAAAATTCTATGTCACCACTTTTTCCCTGATGGTTAAGTGCAATTCGGACTCAAATCTACAGCACTTAGCCAGCTCACTCATCATTATCTTAGTTGCATATCATGACAGGTGCATTAATCTGTGCTTATACTAGCTCAGTGTCATATCCCTCTAGGTGAGGCTCAGAAATTCCCTTTACTTTTGCTAAATATACACCTCAGACAAATACTTCTTCTTATAAGCAGCTAGGAAGTCCTTCTATGCTAACACTGATAGTTTCATCTGACTCCCTAGCATACTTTCCTACCAATGCAGAGCATTTCCCTATAGCAGACTTGCAACATACTTAACCTTCTCATCATCTTCACAATCCATTTGCTCCAATACCCTTTTTGTCTTCCTCAGCCAGGTTTTAGCTTCTTCTAGATCGGTTGTCTCGTAAAAGTCTACTGCTCTATACTTCTTAAGCTTATCAAACTACTCTCCCTTCTTAACTGGGGCTGGAGTAGAAGTTTACGATATTTTGCCCATAGCTTGGACAAAAGACTAAGCAAATACCTAGAATAGCCTAAGATCTAATGGAGTAGGCAGTTGCTCCTGTGGAAGAGGAGACTCTTGTGTCTGCGATCGAGAGGGCCCACTATCGTGCCCTATAAAAGTCTAAGCATTTCCTGGGGCTCTAGACTTATCTGTACTCTCCTCTCTTAGTGGAGAGTTAGGTCCAATTAATCCTTGTAAAACTCCTCGTGTCTTTCTACGAGATGACATCTTACTCCAATTCAAACGCCAACGATTAGATTACATTTCATTTTAATCTTATTTCCTATATGTATGCATGATATGAATGTCTCTTAATGCAATCAACCAATTTACAATGCAAACAATTTATTACACACCATAATAATTTATATCACTACACAGTCTAAGCCTAGGAATCCTAAAAAAAGCCTAACCTCTGATACCAATCAATGTTGGGGCTGGGTCTTGTTACCTATCTCGAGGCAACAATTTAAGAGGGTCGAGTAATGGTTGTTCGAACAAAAAGTTGAAAACTTTCATTGAGAAGAAAATTTTTATCATCAGCAGTGGTGGGATCGCCGTTGTAAAGTATATGTTTTCCCTGGAGAAAATATGGAAAAATTCTAAGGACTTTTCGAGAGAAGTTCGCCGCAGTCAACATTTCCCAAGGTCAGGTAATCGCACCCTTTGGGACAAATATGTTGTGGCGAAAGTCTTAAGTACCTCTTAGGAAAAATATGCTATGGTGAAAGTTAGGCTTCACCGTTGTGAAGTCACCAAAAATCAAACAAAAATACCTTTAGGAAAGGTTCTCCGTGACCAAAGTCACACTTTCGTCGTAGCGAAACCTTCATTTCACAATCTAGAACTCAACATTCGAACTCTATAATACACTTCTATTTCCAACCACAACAATCAACAACTCAACCAAAGAAAAATGTGAACATACATAAAAGAAACTTCTTCAATTCTCAACGTCATTGCTAAAACAAAATAGTATTTGAACAAAGCTTTAATTACATATCAAACATTACATCATTAGCATAATACAAAAATACAATGAATGCTTATGCTTGATCTGCTGCTAAAGCTACTAAAAAAATAATCAAACTAACTTAATTACTATATCTTGGAGTTGCCGAATGCCTTGCAAGCATCACTAACCTTCTCGTTCTACACCTGAGGAGTGAAAAATAATGCGTTAAGCTATAAAGCTCAGTGGCTAATATATTTATAGCCGTTGGCAATGAGCCACAATAAAATATATATATACCTCTATATCTCAATTTATTCTAGCAAATCAATCATTAACCAATTTAGCTCAAAAACTCATAATTATGGGAGTTAATGCTTAACACATAACATGGACATTTAGCCATCAAATATAACACTCAAATACATCATACTTGACAATTCAAAGATGCAATGCACAATAAACGGCTCGAAAGTTCCACGGATCAAAATGGCAAAACTGAAGTTTACACTATGAACAAAATGAGTCCATTCTTTGGATCTCATATGCCAGAAGCAGGTAGCCGGGAGAAGGCTTCGTCAATGTGCATGTGACAAACGAAATGGTTTCTCTCTTGCCCAAACACAAGCAATTATTCATGCTCAATTCAATTCATCACATATATTCATTCTTATGCATCTCATGCTTTTTCTTCTTTTTCGAATATACAAAATATCATGGCATCTTCCAAGGTATGACATAATAATACATCATAATGCAATTTCCAACATTCACAACAATTCACAATTAGGCAATTAAGCATACACAAATAGGCAAGAAAATTGCACCTTTACACAACAACTATAAATACATTACCCACCTAAATTTCTTATGAATCCAAGTTCAATTGTGCCTATCCTCTTGCTCTTGGATAGGATTTTCTCTTACTCTTGGATAGGGTTTCCTTGGTTTCTTAAAACAAACCAATTCCCCATTCAATCCAAATTCAAATGTAAATTCATAAAACTTCAACTATCAAAAATGCTAAAATTGAGTTTAAGTTTAACCTACCCATAATCCATCTAGGTTAGAAAAACCAAAACCTAGTTTAGAAACCCTAAAAAATCAAGACGGGTTCTCTTTTTTCTTCCAATATAACCAATTTCTCTCTCTAATCCCTTTTTCTAACCAAACAAGAAAAAAGTAATGGAGTTTATGTAGCACCCCCTTACCCTAGGATAAATACCTAGAGGCCTCGCAGACATTCCATTACATAACCTATGATAATGGCGCGCTACGATCAATTACAACATTTATTTAACATGGCATCATCTATCTTTATTCTCCTGCGAAACATCATCAATAAATTTACAATATTTTAAAATCCAAATTTCTCATTTCATTTATAAAAATCAAATGTCTATAGTATATCTTTCAACATCCATACTTATACAACATCATAGCCTAATACAAAAATTTGCTACGTGAAAGAGGAAAATACACAAAATCTATTTAATCTGTCCATATCCAGCTGATCGACCTTTGAGCCATTTCTTCTCTTTCCTTAAAGAACAATTCTACACTGCTTATAGAGTCCCTCAATAGCTAAAGTCATCTGTTGGTCCTGAAAAGTCAACATTGCAATTTTGGTGAGTTTTACGAACTCAATGAGTTAACCATCATTGATGGTTCACTCAATTCATGCATCACATCAATACATATAACATATATTTCACAACTTTGTATAATTCATCACATATCACATTCTCACTCAAGAGTAGACAATTTTGCATTTCCATCAATCCAACATGCTTAATAAAATGCATATGAAATGCTTGTATGACTCTTTTTTGATTATTACATTGTTATGATCGAGTGCCTAGACTATGCCGCATCTATTTTGGATACTGGGCTTATTTATACTGTCCCTTATCTGTTAGAGATATAGGGCTCATTGTACATAATGAGCCTTTGGCTCTTAATCATCTTTGGAGCTTTAAGCTCAATTTCGGTGGCTATTTAGGTCACAACTCTCATTATCTGATTATGCATTCATGTATGGAATGCGTCTCTCATAATCAATCATGTCCTGAAACACTTAGTTCGTCACATTTACATACAAGTAGCACTTCAATATCTCATTTATATATCACAATCATCGGACCTTCATTATCCGGAATCAACACAATCAAATCACATTCATTTATAATTCAAACATAATATAAAACAAACAATTAATTGAGTGAGACTATCTAGATTACTCACAAGTTGCTCCCGAAGCTAATGCTTAGAAGTTCCAGCAATGTCTGGAGATTGACGTTCCTATTGCTCCTCGATATCAATTGGTCCATTACAACCCAAATCGCATTGTTCTATCTCAGAGTCTTTGGCAATCCCATAATGAAATCCATAGTGATCCATTCCTATTTCCACTCTAGAATGGGTAATGAATGTAGCTTCCCTACTAGAGCCTAGTGCTCAACCTTAACTTGCTGGCATACCATACACTTAGATACATACTCTGCCACTAACTTCTTCATTTCGGGCCATCAAAAATGTTGCTTAGGCGTGTTATACATCTTGGTAGTACCTGGATGCATAGCATAGATAGCCATATGAACTTCCTCAAGAATTTCTGCCTTAAATCGTCCAAATTGGGCACACATAGTCTATACTTCAACCATAATGTCTCATCTCTCAGCTCAAACTTAAAATCCAAATTCATCTTCACTTTGTCTATAAGTTTCACCATATTCGGATCTTTACTCTGAACTTTTCAAATTTTATCATGTAGCATCGGCCTCAGCTTCAAAGTAGCAATCAGTGCCTCATCTTGCTCCATATTCAACTCTACATTCAGAGCTCTCAAATGAATCAGGTTGGATAACCTCGATAACTGAATCTAAGCTGCACTGGTATTAGACTTTCTGCTCAAAGCATCAGCCACCACATTAGCTTTACCTGGGTGGTACTCAATCGTGCAGTCATAATCCTTTAGTAACTCAATCCATTTCCTCTGTCTCAATTTCAATTCCTTCTGGCTCAGCAAATACCTCAGACTCTTATGATCTGTATAAATCTGGAAGGTCTCTCCATACAAGTAGTGTCTCCAAATCTTTAAAGAAAAGATAACTGCAGCTAGCTCTAAATCATGTACCGGATAATTAATCTTGTGAGACCTTAATTTTCTCAATGCATAAGCAATCATCTTGCCATACTACATCAACACACATCCCAATCCTTGATGCAAAGCATCACTATATACCATATATCCTCCAGTCCCTGATGGAATAGTCAACACGAATGTAGTAGTCAACCGATGTCTTAGCTCCTTAAAGCTCTTCTGACACTCCTCATTCCATTTGAACATTATGTTCTTCCTCAAAGGTTTTGTTAGTGGGGTTGAGATCAGAGAAAACCCCTCGATAAACCTCCGGTAATATCCAGTCAATAATAGGAAGCTTCGAATTTCAGACAAATTCCTTGAAGCTTCCTAATTCCTCACTACCTCTATCTTCCTTGAATCTACTTGTATGCCCTGTCCAGTCACTATATGTTCTAGAAACACTACTTGATCCATCCAAAATTGACACTTACTAAATTTGACATACAACTGTTTTTCCTTCATAATTTGTAAAATGACTCTCAAATGTTCAGTATGCTTTTCTCTGCTCTTGGCATACACTAAAATGTCATCGATGAATACAATTACGAATTGCTCTAGGTAGGGTTGAAATGCCTTATTCATCAGGGCCATAAATGCTACTGGGGTATTAGTTAACTCAAACGACATAACTAAAAACTTGAAGTTCCCATACCTGCTCCTGAATGCACTTTTAGGCACATTAGCCTCTGCTATCTTCAACTGATAGTACCCCGATGTCAAATCCAGCTTAGTAAATACCTAAGCTCCCTGCAACTGATCAAGTAAATCAACAATCCTAGGCAATGGGTACCTGTTCTTCACTATCACCCGATTCAGTTACCTATAATCGATGCATAACCTCAAGGTCCCATCTTTCTTCTTTACAAACAACACCGGAGCTCCCCAAGGTGAAACACTAGGTCTTATAAAACCCTTTTCCACCAACTCCTATAGCTAATCCTTTAACTCCTCCAGTTCTATAGGTGTCATCCTATATGGAGGAATAGATATAGGAGCCGCACCTAGAATTAGATCAATTGTCAACTCTGTTTCCCGATCTAGTGGTAAGTGAGGTAACTCGATGGGAAACACATCCAGGAATTCCTCAACATTGGGAATATCTTGCTCATTCTGTTCAGCTCTATTATCAATGACATGGGCCAAATAGACCTCACATCCAACATGCATCAACCTCAATGCACTCATGAAGGATATCATCCTAGTTGGCACTGCTTGACTAATTTCTCTAAATACTGCCCTCGGCTGACCAGGAGATTCTAGTACTACCTCCTTGGTATAGCAGTTCATAATAGCTCTATGGGCAGTGAGCCAATCCATGCCTAAGATAATATCTATCTCTCTCAGTTGCAATATAATCAGATCTGCCTCTAGCTTTGCTTGATCAATTCGAATCAAGCACCCGTTGCAAACCTCTCCTATAACTACAGTACTACCTATTGGTATACTTACCTATAATCCATATTGTAGTAATTTCCTATCACAATGCAGCCTATATGCTAGATGCAGTTTGATAAAGGAATGCGTAGATCCTGGATCTAGCAATGCAAATGCCTCATTATCATAAATAAGAAGTGCACCTATAACAACATCTGGAGAGTCCTACGCCTTTTGCTTGGTCATAGCATAGACTCAAGCCTGGGACTACGGTCAGCTGCTCCACACCTCAGTCCTTATAGAAGGACTTCTAGAGCTTATTCTGCCTCTACCTCAGCCTCTCTGTCTAGACCCACTACCTCATCTTTGATGGACTGTAGCATCACTCCCAGCTCTACCACTCATACCAGACTGAGCTCCCAAAGTAGCAGGACAATCTCTAATCTGGTGGTCAAAAGAGTCGTACCTAAGGCAATCTCCAGCCAATTTCTAGCACTCACCACCATGCCTTTTCCCACAATGTTGACACGGAGCCAACTAACTCAACACTGTACCTCTTCCACTGCTTGATTGTACAAAACCACCCCTCTATCTGTATCGTGACTGCCTTGATCTAGCTGGTGGTCTGAAAGCTTTATTCTAGCGTTTACTGAATCTTTTGCCAGAGCCACTCTGACTTTCACTAGACCTCTTCATTCTGGACCCTTGCCTAGTCTCTACTTGTCTCTCACGCAGTAGCTACTTAATTCTGACAGAAGTAGCTCTTAACTCGGTGAAACTGCTCAAGTTAGAAATTGCCAATCCTTGTTCTGATCTTCATATTAAGTCTATCCTCAAACCTCCTACATTTGTCTTCTTCAGTAGGGATCATAGTAGTGGCATAGCCCATTAACTCGTTGAACCTGGTCTTATATTCTGCCATTGACATCCTACCCTGCTTCAAATCTAGGAACTCCATCATCTTCTGGTCCAAGTGGATCTTGGACATGTAGTTTTCTTTGAAGACCCTTAGAAAGTCTTCCCACTTCAGGGGGCAAGGCTTGGTGGTACTACCTGGGACAATCTTCCACCACTGGTAAGCTGGGCCCTACAGTAAGGACACTGCATAGTCGAACCTCTTGTTTGGCTCGCAGTCCATTTGATAAAAACCCTTTCCATCCTTTCTAACCATGCTTTAGCCTCAACAGGTCTGTGCTGCCATAGAAATCCACAGCCCCTTGCTTCTATAGCTTGTCATACTTCCTTTACCTCTTCTTGGAAACTCTAGGAGGCATCTCCTCTGGTAGAGGTACAAAGGACTCCCTACTGGCTCCTATCGATCCTAGGTCAGCTGGTTCCCCCACCTGATCACCTATAGCGGATGACTTATAATAAATAATAATTTCAATCATTATCTACATTTCTTACGATATTTCATGCTTAACACTCTTAGATATCCCTATGAATTCCAAAACATGCTCTGATACCACCTAAAATGTAGCGCCCCTTTACCGTAGGATACATACCAGGATGCCCTGCAAATATTCCAATATATAAACTATGATAATGGCAAGCTATAATCAATTACAACATTCACTTTACATGGCATCATATATCTTTATTCTCTCATGAAACATCATCAAGAAATTCACAATACTTTAAAATCCAAAATTTCTCATTTCATTTCATAAAAACTTAATGTCTACAGTATATCTTTCAACATCCATACTTATACAACAACATAGCCTAATACAAAAATGTGCTATGTGAAAGAGGAAAATACACAAAATCTATTTAATCTGTCCATATCTAGCTGACTGACCTTTAAGCCATTTCTTTTTTTCACTAAAAGTACAAGTCTACACTGCTTGTAGAGTCCCTCAACAACTAAAGTCCTCTCTCAGTCCTGAAAATTCAACGTTGTAATTTTGGTGAGTTTTGTGAACTCAATGAGGTAACCATCATTAATGGTTTACTCAATTCATGCATCACATCAATACATATAACATATATTTCACAAATTTGCATAATTCATCACATATCACATCCTCACTCAAGAGTAGAAAATTTTGCATTTCAATCAATCCAACATACTTAATAAAATGTGTGTGAAATGCTCATATGAATCTTTTTCGATTATTACGTTGTTATGACTAAGTGCCTAGACTGTCCTGGATACTGGACTTATTTATACTATCCCTTATCCATTGGGGATATAGGGTTCATTTTATATAGTGAGCCTTTGGCTTTTAATCACATTTTAAGCTTTAAGCTCGATTTCGGTGGCTATTTAGGTCACAACTCTTATTATCTGATTATGCATTCATGTATGAAATGCATCTCTCATAATCAATCATTTCCTGAAACACTTAGTTCATCACATTCACATACAAGTAGCACTTCAATATCTCATTTATATATCACAATCATCAAATCTTTGTTGTCCAGAATCAACACAATCAAATCATATTCATTCATAATTCAAACATAATATAAAACAAACAATTAATCGAGTGAGACTGTCTAGGTTACTCACAAGTTGCTCCCGAAGCTAATGCTTAGAAGTTCCAGCAATGTCTGGAGATTGACGTTCCTATTGCTCCTCGATATCAAGTAACATACACATATATCACAATTTCCACAATTATAAGTGTTTAATAATGCACATGTATGTAATTAAATATGTACAATACATGTTCATGACAATCCCGGGTATTTTTCCATTATCCTCATCATATAATCAATCCAATATCAAAACTCACCTAAGTATAATTTATACTTAGGTTTATACCTCAATAAATCCATTAAAATCATAATTCATAACTCATTGAATCACTTTCAGATTTTTCCAAAAACTTAATTTTAGGTCCACTGTTCTAGATCGTTTAGACAAAGGAAATTAAGTAATTTTCACTACTCTCTTCTAGAAACATGTTATCCTTCTCTTAAGTTTCTAATGACACTAAAATCATTCAATTTGGTTCAGAAATCTGGAAGTTATACCCCAACTATTCTAGGGCTATTTTCATTTTGAAATAGTACACTATACTTATTTCCATCCAGAAATTGAAAGTATTAGATACTAAATTAAAATTCAATTTGTTCATACAATCTATATATATATGTCTCTAGTTTACTAAAAATCAAAACTCATCCCATTTGGATGAGTACAATATAAGATATAACTGAAAAACCAAAGCATGTTCAGTGAAATCATACCAGTTCATACTATTCCAACGGATTCCCTCACTTTCCATCAATCATTATTTTTCAAATAAATTAAGAATGCTACTAATTTTCATATAGAGGTAGAATAAGTTGTTAGGAACCTATTGGTTAAAGAATCAAGTAATTTGGAGGTCTATAGAAGAAGTTATGGTCAAAAGAAACAATACTGTTTAGTTTGCAAGATGCTCTCAGGTACATAAACTATTAGAGAGCACAGTGTCATTATGTGACAATTAAAACTAATAAACACTCACGGGAATGAGGAAGAAAATTCATGGGTGTGAGTGATTTATGGGTGTGAGTGACTCATAGTTGAGAGAAAGAAAAGTCACGGGTGTGAGTGACTCATGCCTCTGCACACGCAACCAAACCCATCCCACGTTTTTCACTAGATCTCTCCCAAATGATTTCAGATGGCTAAGATAATTTGTAAAGATGTATATTAGTTTGTTAAAAGTCCATTGATTCAAGTCTCATGTCATTTGGAAGTCAGACAAAGGAGATACAGACAAAAGATTGAAGGATGTTGCGTTAGCCTCCAATCTCAGAAGTCACAATCGTGCTCACTATCAACTCGCCTCGTCGGGATCGCAACTTTCTAGTTGCACTCCCTCACTTTAACCTCTATAAATTTCAATCTAGACATCCAAAAATTTCAAAATTTATATCATTAAAATGCTAAAAGAAAGATTTACAACTTTCATGAAGACAATTTTGTCAAAATATTCCTAGATCAATACAGTTTAATCACGGAAGTTTCAGGCCACATTATTACCCTTTTTTTTTCTGTTTTCTTTGAAACCAACTTCCCTAACTCCTCTCAACTGTATTTTTGACTCCCATTCAAATAAAATCATTCACAAGCAATTCCAAATTTTAGACTAAAACATATACATTATAACAGAAAATTCATTCATGCGTATCACAATTTTTTTCTTCTACATTTTCTTCATCTCCTTTACATTTTCTAGATATTCCTTTTTTGCATTCACTTCATTTCCTTCCTCTAACTACCATTCTAATAATTCGTTCTCATCTCTAACATCACCATACACCTATCTCTTAACTCTAAATTCATTTCTCGTTCGGTACAAAAACACCCCAACAATTACACACATATATATATACAGTGATCAACACCCACGTATATCCACTATAAAATAGAGCATATATGACTATCATCTTTTATGAATTTCTGCACTAATTTCTTATAGGTATTCCTTGATCTTTCAACTATAAAATTATTTCTATTATATCTTATAACATTTTTGATCATCAAAACACATAAACAAAAATATCAGTATATATTCCACCTATATACATGGTATATATGAAAATGTCTATTTTTTATTATGAATGTGTAATGTCAGTAAATCACTGTTTTTGCTTCATAAACCAATAACTCTAAAGGATTAGCAAGGTACTTACTTGAAAAAACTCCAAATTTGTTGAAACCTCATGAATCCCTAATTTTCATGCAACTCACGTACACCTTGTAAAAGTGGACAAGCTTTAGTTTTTCTTAATGCAAATGGAAGGAATCAACAAGGTGGAAGTGGAAATGAACAGATAAAAACAAGGTGTGACTTAGGTGAAGGTTTGATGGAAAACTATATGTAAATAGAAAAATTGAGAAAGAACCTACGAGGAAGAGGAAGACAAAAGTGCCATACTTGGTCTTTTAAGGTTAAGAAAATTTAACTTAAAACTTGGACCCTTGTTTACTTTTTAAGCTCTTAGCTAGTCCTAAATGAACTAGTTCCCTAACTTTCATCCTTTCATTACAATTATCTCCAATTTGTCTCTAATTTTCACAATCATTATCTCAAAAATTCTAAAGTTGACTCCTAAAATTTTCTTCAATATCATTATACTCATATCTATTTTCCATACATCAATTTACTTACCAAGTGACATTTTTCCTAGTACAATAATATCCAACATTTTCAGAAATCATTCCTAAAGTTCACCAAAATTTAAAATTAACAAATACACTCACCAATTAAATTTTTAATACAACAAATTCATAATTTTGATAACATCACATCACAATTCAATTATACTCGAAATTATCAATGAATGCATACACAGTTATTGTCATGTGAAAAAGTTCAATATTCACGTGTATGTGCATATCATATAATGCATGAGCATGGAATGCATTTTTTAATCTCTCAATAATCCCTCATATTTATTATTCTAACTTAACCTGGGTAAGGGGATGTTACAGTTTACCTTAACAAGATTATTTCTTCTTCTTTTTCTTCTTCTTTCTTCCTCTCCCACTATTTTCTTTTCTTCTTCCCTAACTTCCACGATTTTGCTTCTTCTTTTATCTTCTCTCACGTTTTTCTTCTTTCTCTCCTCTCTTCCATGACATTTATCTCTTCTCTCTTCTTAATTCAAGTCCATTTTTATCCTTGGTCTTCCAATTTTACCCCTCATAAACAAACAAATCATAAATAAATAATTAACAAATTTTAAAAAAATTTAAAAAAATTCGAGTCCAACATGTTCGCTGTTCCTCGTCTTTAATCCCACTTTGTATATCACCATCGTCCTCCCCGGTGCTTCATTGAGATACCTGTTGGCACATCAACCATAGTTAAGTCCTAATTTGTATCATAAAATTATGTAAGATACCCTTGAAGAGCATGTGGGCACTTTGAGAACCTCAGATCAATCACCAGCTTGCACTCTTTTACACTGCCTCTGTCCATAAGCTTATCGACTTAGTGCACTTTGGTGTCGTATGTCACGTGGTAGGTCTCTAAAGTTAGGAGCTTTTCTTTGATATGATTAATCCAACTCTTGTCTTCTTTAATAAATATTGTTCTTCCACCATGATTCAGCAATGCCCACATCAAACTATCATGGCCTAGCCCAAAGAATAGGAAGTTACAGGGGATTTTTTCTCCAAAACTCATAGTGTGATTGATATTTCACTAAGGGTCTATTATGAGGTGATGTTCATTGTTGCGTAGTGGACGAGAGCGTGACCAAGAGGTGGAGTTTTGGTGCATGTTGGCATTAAAGAAAGTGAGGGAAATGAGATTATTAATGAAGAGGATTGTGGTTGAATTCGAGACTCATAGTTTGATTTAGGAATTTCAGTCCCAAAACGATATAGTTTAATTATGTTTAATCAATTAGATTCATTAAACAACATAATTTAATTAAACTTAATTAGTTAGTCTAGTTAAGTCTACGTACATAAGTGCTTAGGATATCTGAAACACGTGAGAAGCCACATCAGCAAACTTAAGAGAGACACTAAAGTCAGGCTAAAATTGAAAAACATTCAAATTCTTGAGTATTTAATTGCCACTTTTTAAAGTTAGCGTTATAATTGCAAAATTGAACAAAGTTTGAGATTTTTTAATTATCCCTAAATTTTAAAAACATATTTTGTTACCTCAAATTCATTTTAATTAAAAACATTAATGTGTTATTTCATATAAAAAGGTGTTTTATAGCTTATTCATTTTTTCAAACAAAACAATAATAATATCTTAGTAAAAATTTCATTGAAATACAAATTTAGGAAGATTTAAAAACACACAGTCCTATTGTTCATCATTATAAGTTATTTTTATTATTTTTAAACTTTTTTAACTAATCATTATTAGCTTATATATAGGCTTGGCATTTTGGCTTGGCTTGGCTTGGTTCAGCCAATGGTCAACGGGCTATGCTTGGGTTGATGAAAAGTAATGTCAAAATGACGATGTTTTGAAATTTTTAAAAAAATAATAAATTAGAACGGGTCACTATGGCTTGGTTGGGCCTCAGGCTAGGCCTAGGCCTATTGCCATCCCTACTTATATAAGTTTGATAAGAGAATGATTCTTAGTCCATTCAAAATATACCTATCTATGCAACAAATATTACAATACTATTATCCAAATAAAAAAAGAAAATATTAGTTATAGCCAGAGATTGAAGTTGAGCTAATGGGCACAGACAACAATATAGAGTTTTCTTTATTAACCTGTATAAAACCATGCAAGTAAATATTTATATCTTCAATTGAAAAAAATTGAAGTAACCAAATGAAAAAAATAGTAAATTAAGAAGTAAAGATTAAAGAAAACAAACTCAAAGTGGAGAAAAAGAACTAGCTAATAATTATAATCAAGATCGCTAATAGTTCACATCGCTTTATCTACATGTAGAGACATTATTATATAAATTACACCAGATTATGCAAAAATTACATTAAATGAATATTCAACACATGATAATTAACAATTAAATATACTTATATAATCTAATTTTTGTTTGAAGAAATTTCAGTTAGAAGACTGATCTCTGTAGTTGTATCAATATAAAGACAATATGAGATAATATAATTTATTGTTGATAAAATTATTAAAAACAAAACTAACATATCATAAAGAATAAAGTTTATTCTAAATATCTTCATCATCTAACCAACTTTGGGTACACATACAGTTTCTATAATATTAGGATGAAGTCGAGTATGATGAGGACTAACAATTTGACTGTCATTACTAAAAGTAGACTTCGAAATAATAGTAGATACTAGATGATAAGAGGCTTTGTGCAATTACTTATATAAACGAAAAAGTATTTCTATATGTTTTCCAACATATCAATGCATCGAGCCACACATTGTCAACTTCAGTAATAATACCTGCCTCTAAATAATTTTCCAACTCCATCATATTGCTAGAAATTCTAGCCTTTTTTCTTCGATGAATTGGGAAAATTTGAGACTCACACCAATCTTTTTAACAATAAATGAAGCTGAAGTTGATATTGAACTACGACAATCCTAATCTTTATCCAATCTTAGTTGGTAATTATTAAACAAATAATACCATAATTTGTGTAATGATATCAACATATTCTTCAGCCTAATCATCACACTGTTGGAGTTATGAAAATATAGTGCCTCGGAAAGCAAGTGTATTTATATGTAACTTTATCTTTTTCAGTTACAGTTTTGTAATGAAAATATTTATTATTTGTTGGACCCCGAACTTTTCTTGAAATTTTGAAGTATAAATTGACATTAAATGAGGAATTTGTGGTGAATTATTCATGTGCAAAGA